>JASAMX010021877.1:0-63586 GCA_030248175.1 Microlaimidae sp. YZB2_3
CGTCAAGGCACTATGCATACAAGTCATAAGTAGTAGGGTAGTTTTTGCAAGTACCCCGAATAATGTCAGATCCAATTAAGAAGACGTATGTTAGGCAAATTAATACTTGCTGTGTAACTGTAATTTTTCAAAAGAATACAAAAAATCGCCCCAAGTAAAATTGAAAAAAAATAAACTAGAGTTTCTACGAAAAGTAGTAAAGCACGTGGCACACAAATTCTTTGAAAATCCAACAAAAATTATTTGAACTCGTTCTGACAAGAAATACAAGAATAAAAAATATTGGTATTTTACCAACAGTTATAGGGCTTAATTTAGATGCTTATTATTTTTTTTAAAAACACTCATATAAAAAAACTTACTTCAGTATTTAAGTCCACAAACTTTATGCAGGTAAGTGTTCTGAAAGTACCCGTTTTTCAAATCATCAAGCAGTGCTTTAAAAGCCAATTCTGCAGAAGTTGTTCCTAATAAATTTAGCGTACCTAAGAAAAATAATCCAAGTTTCTTGAAATTTGTCATGATTTGTATGAAAGGAAAGGCCCGATCCAGTATTAGGGTGATGGCCCGTCCTCTCTTTTTCCGAAATTCCGGGACACCAGATTTTTTCTGTTTTTTATAATTTTAACATACAAGAATTGCTTTAATATTGTTTGAGAGCAACTCTCTAACGTTCTGAAGCATATTAATTGTCAAAAAACTAAAATTTTCCCCCTTTACGAAAAATTTACACTGCAAATTTTCAGGTTTTCAATTTAATTTGATTACACCACCTTTAGCACGCAAGACGAACGTTCAGTCACTGCGCAACAACCTATGTGTTGTGCTTGTGAGTTAAATTTTACATAACTTCTACAAACAGTTGGGATGATTTATTTAATTCATTATTATAATATTGTTGCAGTAACGTTTTTACAAAGATCCACAAATGTAAACGTCGATTATATAGGCTGGTTAGATGGGGTGAAAGGCTAAAGCATCTACCCCTCTAGTCTTGTGTTCTTCAACGACTCTTTCGTAATTATTATCATAGATTAATATAGGTATCACAAACTTTTACGTATACGTGTTCCTAGTCCGGTTACAGCGATAGAAACTAAAATTGACAGGAGGCCGCAGTTCGGCAAACACAACGATAACCTTTCAATAGCTCCATTTCACTTTCGCTTGATTTACTATAACTAAACAGATACTTGGTAAAGGTACAGTATAATACTTAAAATGAAATAAGTTTATCAAGGTTCAGCTTTAATATACATATTTTTTATATATATTGTATATATATATTAAAATCATCAAATTAAGATTGTAAAAAAAACTATGCAGATTTTAATGAGTAGAATTATGTTAGGTAAGTATAATAATTGTGATAGAATAATAATAATGCCATTGCCGTACCTCCTAAAAAATCTCTGGAATTCTCATCAAGTACAATATTGACAGTGACAAAGAAAAATGTGTAAACCTATAACATTACCAGAAAGAAACAATGCTATAACTAACATTATGTTCTGAAACTAATAACAGAGTAGAGGTTCCTTTTCTAACGCTAAAGCCAGATTAAGGATCTCAATTCTCAAGTTAAAGCTTGGGTTATAAAGTAAGCACAAAAAAGAAGGAGTAAAATTACAAAACTGACACAAAAATCAACAAAGAAAATTTTTTGATAAATATTGGGTTTTTCACAATAAAATTAAAATCAAACATTACGATTAAAAAGTATATATATCGGCAAGTTGGCCCGAAGTGAGGGGGGGTTCATGTTGGTTAAAATGGACCAAGCGGTTAAAATTTGAGAAACGCAATTTACCATATGGCTTTTCAATTTGAATTTTAAGTAGAAAATATATGAAAAGTAGGTCAAAAATTCTGAGCTTTTTATTGCTTAAAACATTTATTTTGGTCTTAAAACTTAAGTTTTGCAGTAGTTAGAAGTCATTTTTCAAACTTTCTTCATTTTTTTTCAAAATTTGGGGGTCTAATATTTTTCGGACCCTTGGGTTACTTTTGGGCGGGGACAGTGGCGTAGCCAGGGGGGGCGGGGGGGGGGCGGCCGCTCCCCCTGAAATCCGGCGAAGCCGAATTTTTTCGAACGGGGGGACCCCTACATTTTTTTGAATTTTGGGAGAAAAATTTTTTTAAATATAAATTCAGAAACATTCCTGATGCGTTCCAAAAGCATAAAAATACCCAAAAAACTAAAAAAAATTTCCGCTTCGCCTTCGCGGGAAGTGTACATTGATAATTTATATTAGTTTTTTTTAATTTCGATGGATTGTACTATTCAATACGTAGATAAGGAATATGCCTTTCAGACCTGTGCACTGGCCCCCCCCCCAGGGTTAAAACGGGGGGGGGGCAATTCCAAAATGGGGGGGGCAGGGGGGGGGCAACTTTTTGAAACGGGGGGGGGGCAAATAAAACGGGGGGGGGGGGGCAGGCAGGGTGGAAAGAAAAAAAAAAAAGAAAAAAAACAGAAAAAAAGAAAGAAAAAGGAAAAAAAGGACAAAAAAAGCGAAAATAAGGTAAAAATGGGTATAAAATGGCTTAAAATGAATTGAAATAGGCTAAAAACTGCAAAAATCCACGATGATGGCGTCATTATAGGTCAAAAATGGCGTCATATTTTTAGGGTACTTTTTCATTTTTTGGCGGGGGGGGGGCAATAAAACGGGGGGGGGGCAAATCCTCCAATAAAACGGGGGGGGGGCATTTTCAGACCGTGCACAGGTCTGGCCTTTTCCTTAAATATTGAACTGCAATACCATATAGATGTTAAAACTTCGAGTATTATTGATATATAGGTTTGATAATGGCTGTTTTAAACCCCTTAACAACGGTTTTTATACTTGTGGGGTAGGCCGCCTCTCTCCACCCCCCTACGTTTTTGGCGAAGCGTGGCATTTTGTATAGGTTTTCTTTTTTTTACTTTTCGAATAATGTGTTATGAAAATTTAATACAAATCTTGGTGCATTCTAAAACCATAAATTAAATCTATATAAAAAATTTTCCCGCTACGCGGGAGATTCAAATTTATATATCGTAAACCTAATGTTATCAGTAATATTTTTGTTAGGGTGTACTGTAACTTCAACCATATTCATACGCAAAATTTAAAGACATAGTTTTGTAAGATAAATAGTTTTGTTATATACAATTTTATCTCATCGCCATATTAATTTTGAAGATCAAACAAAATTGTATATAAATTAGGTAAAAAAAACTAAAGTAAAATGTATGTTCACGTTCATGCGATCACCAGGGGACGATTTTTAAGCAGTTTTAGTACATATTTCAAAAAATTTTAGCCTCCAGCGGCTGGGGGGACACACCCCAACCCCCCGGCCGACGCGGCGCCGCTATGCGGCGCAGACGGTGGCGCTTCGCGCCGCTTCTGTCTCTCCCCAGACCGCCCTCCCCCCGAAATGAAATCCTGGCTACGCCACTGGGCGGGGAGGAGGGTTCAACCCCCTTCCCATAGTTTGGGTGGAGGGTTAAGCCCCGATGCTTGCTTATGTATAGTTTGAAGCACAAGTGGGCGGATGGGAGGGGGTAGCGGTTGGGGGGAGGGATAAACCTCACCTTCAAAATCCCTTAACTTGCCGACCTGCACTTTGAGGGTACAGTGGACACCCCCTCCTAAAATGTGAGTAGGGTCCCAAGTACAAAAAACGCTAAAAATGCGGTATTTGAAATATATCCCAAATTTGAGTCACCTTCCCCCAAAATTCAGGGGTCGGCTAGACCCCCTCCAAAATCCAAGAGGCTGCCCATCTATGCTTCGAAGGGAGTGAATTCCTCCAACTAGATGGGCGTACGATTAATGTATGATATCTATAATTCAAAAATGTTTAATTTTTGAGGCAAAGAAACTCCCAAAAAAATTTTTGAGATGCATTAAACTTTTAAAGCTGGGGAAGAAGTTAGCACCTCACATAAAAGTTTCTGTCTGTTACTTTTAATATTGTTAAGGCACCCATTTAATTTAAACTTTTCTTTAAAAAAACACTTAAATAAAAAATATATATTAGAATTTTTGATTGCGTAATTTTATATTTTAAAAAATCCTTTAAAATCTAAAAAACGCTTACCTATTTCCCAAGCCATACGTAACTACAACATGAACAACATTTGAAGCATTAAGATTATATCCTTTCGTTACCACCACTCCTCCGGAATCCACTGGACCTTTTTCTGAAATAGTCATTGCCAGATTTTGCTAAAATGACAATACATCAATAATTATTTTTAAAGTTTCAGATAAATACAACCAAGAATATATAACACAAGAGAATGTCCGACTGTACACTAAATTTTTGACCAAAATTTTGCGAGAAAAATCGCACTTTTGAATTTGTGTGCGACTTTTCACGCAAAAATCCGCCATTTTCTGCTATTTTTTCCGCGCTGCGATTTTTAACACAGTGTTAGTTTTCTCGCAGTGGGGACTGCGACTTCTTTCGCACTCTATGCTGCTTTATTCGCACTGCGATTATTTTCGCACTGCGAGTCTGGCCGCGCAACAAAAAAATACAGACGCTGGTAGTCATTTTCAATGGAGTAAAACACTTCGAAACTTGTTTTATTTAATTTTAAAACGTTGGAAAGTTACTTTATTTTATTAAAACTAAAAAGTTTTAACATCTTAAGGTAAAAAAAACGATATTTACTCATTTAAACACAAAATTTTCGCTCCGCTTTGTTTTTATTTTTTTTGTTGTGCAGCTCGACTCGCAGTGAGAAAATAATCGCAGTGCGAATAAAGCAGCATAGAGTGCGAAAGAAGTCGCAGTCCCCACTGCGGGAAAACTAACACTGTGTAAAAAATCGCAGCGCGGGAAAACTTGCAGAAAATGGCGGATTTTTGCGAAAAAAGTCGCACACAAATTTGAAAGTGCGACTTTTGTCGCAAAATTTTAGTCAAAAATTTAGTGTACAGTCGGACATTCTCTTGTGTTATATATTCTTGATACAACAAACCAGTGGTTGGTAATCACCCTTTCCTGTTTAGTGGCTGTGACTCCCCGCCACCCTCCAAACGTTTTACCAAACTGTAACAACTCCTGTTGTGTTAATATTTCATAAAAATGACGCCTTATGTTCTAATATAAAGCTGCGAGCAGTTGTGTAACGCAGTACGCCAGTCTTTTTTCTCAAATATTTTTTAAAGAAACAAGACGAATGAAAATAAATAAATTAACTCTTTTGATAGTTATGTAATATATCAGGGTAAAATAAAATAATGCTTTTCAAAATATAATAAATAATGTTTTTGAAACTTATTTAATATCATAAGTTAAATAATATCAACAGTTAATGAGGTACTGAGACTGGAGATTACAGGATCAAGTTCTGTATCGCTCACTTTCCAGCTAAACAGCTAAAAAAGCAATTTTTTTCGCATTCTTTCTTTCAAAAACTCTATTTGTTTGGCGTTATATTTCTGAACGTCAGAAAACCAAAAAATAAACGATTCTTTTAGCTAATTTTATGCAATTTTAGGCTATTTTAAGCTTATTTTAAACAATTTTGTGCTTTTTTATATCCTATTTATAATTTAATAATTGTTTTTTTCCTTTTTCATTTTTTTCGCACTTTACTATCGATTTGAAAAAAAATTATTATAAAATTGCTACCCCCTGGTAAACTACTAGAGAATAGGAGTGCACAGGTTTTATACGAGAGTGTGGGGAACTTAGAACCAAAAATATAGAAGAAAAAGCCATCTTTTTGAAGTTCGTTTGAAACCTACGCCTAATTTTAAGCAAAACCCAACACACTGATTTTTTACGGTTTGAAGTTTTTATTTTCACGGATTTAAAGTTGTCATAATTTGTAACGGCTCTGACCACCTAAGGCTTAAATCTAAAATCCGACCTAACAAAGAAAGGTGTCTGGAAATTTAATTTCCAGCAGTTGATCCTCAAACATTTGATCACCGAGCATTCGATCATCGAGAATTTTGATTGCCGCAAGTCTGCATACCAATTTTATGCAAATTTTTTTTTTCCCTCAGAACTCAGCAGCAAAGGAAAGTATAAATAAAAATACATATCATAACAAACTCTTGTTTAATTTTAGTTTTAGGCTTAGGAAATGGTTTAAGTCTTTGATGAACGAACACACCTTTAATATTAATTTATCATGATAAATTTTTGTTTGATTTTTATCTTTTACTTGGGCTTGAAAAGAAAATTTGATTTTCGGTTTATTGTCAAAGCATTACGTTGTTTAAAAATTTTATTGGAAACGCATTTTATATTTTGTAAGAAGTTTTATTTTTGGGAGTTCAAACAACTTTGGTGGAAAAATTTAACGTCTTCTTTAAAGCAACGCGTGCTGAGGAAATCAAATGCTTGGGCATCAAATGCTCTAGGATCAACTGCAACCATAGGTGGGCAGGGGGGGTTGGGGGGTTATACCCCCCCCCAAAAAAAAAATTTCGGATTTTGCTGACACCCTACCTTAAATTTGGGGTACCCGGGGACACACCCCCTCCCAAATTTGCCTCCCAGAGAAAAATTTTTAAGCGTTATAAAAGGACTAAAAAAATTTTCCGCGCTTCGCGCGGAGTGTTTATTGCTTTGTTTATGTCATATACTTCATTTTTTTCCTGTTATTCAACAAACATTAATTAAACATTATTAACCTTTTTAAATTAAAAATTTTCTCCCCCCGGGGGGCATTCTGCCCCCCGGACCCCCCTCACCCCGCAGGGAGACACTCGCCCCCCAGACCTCTCATTACTGGGGGGCTGCCGCCCCCCCGACCCCCCTGCAGGGTTAGTATTTACCCCCCAGACCCCCCCCCAAATAAAATTCTGGGCACTCCATTGTTCTGGACCCCCCAAATTTTTATCCTTGGCAACCGAAAAGGGGGATTCACACTCCAAATTTTTCTCTTTGCCGACCCAAAAGGGGGGTCTAGACTAGACCCCCCTGGCTACGCCCTTGTATGTATATAATCTTTAATTAAATATAAGATTATGGATTAAAAAGTTTGTGATACTTGACTTTATAATCAAGACAATATAATTACTATTCTATTCTATTATTATGTAATTATTAAAAAAAAACTATGATTTCTAATCTAATTCTAAGAATATATAAACACATTATTATTAAAAGAATTAAAAAATAAAATTTATAAGTTGCAATAAGGTCTTATTTTAATTTTACACAGTTTTAAAGCATTTATAACCTTGTTTTACGCGTTTTTAAGGCAGCGCGCAAATATTGGGTACACCCCCACCCTCAAAATTTGGGTCTTGCCAGACACTGCCCCCCTAAAATTTGACCCCCCTATACCTCCCCCCCAAAATCTGAGAGGCTGCCCACCTATGACTGCAACGCAATCAAATGCTGGCGATCAAACGGTTATGAATAAACTACTGGATATGAAATTTCATTAAATCTAAAGATAGCATCTAACCCCCGCTCCTCTTCATGTTTTGACAAATGGGTACCTACCAACCCAAACAAACAGGAAACGCGAAGCTAAAAGTTCAAGGACCATAAGTAAAGGTATTTTCATAATTTATCCCTGTGCACTCAAAAATTATAAAGCTTAAAATAACTTTTTTTTAATAAATTTTCTGTCTTTTTATCAAAAAATAAGAACTATGTTTGATAGGCATTTAATTACAAATTTGTTTTTCTATGTAGAAAGCTATTTCTAAATACAATTAAGCAATAATAATTGCATAATATAAATACCTATTTTACGTTTACCTGCATTTCATTCCCAGCTTTTCTATGAATAGCCTTTGCAACGGCACCATTAATGTCCAAATAAGGTCCAGTGGGACAAACGATGGCCGAAACTCGCTGCTCTGTGATGTCATCCTACAGAATAATGCAATAATATTCGAAGCAATACATAGTTAGTTATAAATGTACAAGCAATAAATATTTATACCCAGAGACGTCCCCAGGGGGGGGCGGAGGAGCGGCCGCCTATCACCCTAAGTAAAATGAAACCCTGAGTACGTCCCTGGTTATACCAAAAACATAATATAATCATAGGTGTTTTTGGTCTGGTCCGCTAGAGGGGGGGCCCCAACCCGGGTGGAAGGCCAAAATTTTTTAGGGGGGTCCAGGGGGGTCCGGACCCCCCTGACTTTTTAGGGGGGTCGACCCCGGGTGCGAGATTTCAAATTTAGGGGGTCAGGGGGGTCCAATTTTTTAACAAAATTTTTTTAACTCAATAATTTAAGTGTTTTAGGTCTAATATTAAATTTTATGTACTAAAACAGCCTATTTAGGCCTAAAAAGTGTATTTAAACACTGTTTTTAACTAAAAAACCGTGTTTTTGACAGTAAATAAAAAATATACTTCCAAATTGGTCGGGAGAGGGGGAGGGGGGTCAGCCTCGCTAGGGGGGATCAGGCCGGACCGCTCTCGAGCTTTCGGGAGAGGGGGGGCCTGAATTATTTCTGGTGGGGGTCCAAAATTTTGGCTTTAGGGGGGGTGGACCCCTCTGTCACCCCCAAAAAACACTTATGATTATAATATACTCAAAAAATTTGCAACTCCTATATAAAAAATTAAGTCAAAGTAGGCCGTTATAATAACAAACCACTCTATTTAAATAGCACCCCTATATAAAATATATTGTTAATTTACGTTAATTTACACAAATGCGTGTGAATCAATAAAAACATTTTCTTTTATTTGCGCGATGAGCTGCGCGCGCATTTGTGTAAAATGGCGTATACAAACAACATGATTTTATATAGGGGTGCGATTTAAATGGAGAGGCTTATTATAATGGCTTCTCCGACTAAATTTTTTTTAAAATTTTTTTAATGATCAGATGACAGAGCTAATATTTTTATGCATAGTCCATGAATAGTTTAATTCTACTGTATCATCATTTCATTTTTCTTTTTTTTTCTTTTTTGTTTTCATCATCAATTTGCGACTTAATCGCCGCCAACATAAACGATAATTCCAACAGAATATCAACATTATCTGAAATAACTTTAAAGGCTTAAAAAGAGCGCTTATTTAAAAGTCGGTTTTAAAACTCTTCTTGAATGCATCCAAAGAATCGACAGTTACTTGAGATGGGAGTAGATTGTTTCAAGCAGAGCTGTGCACTGCCCCCTCCCCCTTGGGGTTTGCAATTCCAAAACGGGGGGAGCAAATTTTTTAAAACGGGGGGCAATAAAACGGGGGGGGCAAGCAGGAAAGAAAGAAAAAAAGAAGAGAAAAAAAGGAGAAAAAAAGAGAAAAAAGAAGAAAAAAGGGAAAAAGGGACAAAAAAGCGAAAATAAGGTGAAAATAAGTCTAAAATGGCTTTAAATACATTGAAATAGGCTAAAACTGCAAAAAATTCGCGATGATGGCGTCATCATAGGTCAAATATGGCGACATTATTTTAGGGTACTTTTTCATTTTTTGGCGGGGGAGGGGCAATAAAACGGGGGGGGAGCAAATCCTCCAATAAAGTGGGGAGGAGAATTTCCAGACTGTGCACAGGTCTGTTCCAAGGTATAACTACCCCATTTGCAAAAGAAAATTTCCTTGCATTCAAGGCCTATGTCAGGATTTTTGAAAGGAGGGGCCAGACTCTAGAAAACTGAAAAGGGAATATAAATGTGACGCGAAGCGCCGCATTTTGCGCCGCAAAGCGGCGCCAGGCGGACGCGAAGCGTCTGCCAGGGGGGTCTGGGGGGTGTCCCCCAGCCGCTTAGGCAAAATTTTTTGATTTGCCATTTAAAATGAGCAAAATTAGGGCTTAAAAATACCTATATACATTGAATTCAAGGCAGCTAGGTTGGCAGAATCCACTTTTGGCATACCCCGAGAAAAGAGGTAGGGAGAAGCAGTGTTTATAATGGAGTTACCCTCGCTTTTACCTCCCCCTACCCCCCTGGATCTACATCCTCTTCCTTATTTTTACCCCAGCCAACTCAAAAAGGGGGGCATGGCTCCCCTGGCCCCCCTGGCACAGGGCCTGCTTGCATTAATTCAAATTTCTTTTACAGCCAATTTAAAGGGATGACCACCGGTGGGCTGCAGGTTAAACTTAAAAAAATCATTGGCTTGCAAATTGTTTAAGCTGTGTATAATTTTAAAGCATTCATATAAATCAGTTTTGTCTCTTCCGTCCTTTAATCTTCCTATACCTAGGTAATCCAGATTTTGTTCATAACCAACAGGTAACAACTAGCATTATTTTATAAAACAATCTTCTAGCGAAATTTTGGTGCACTTTTTTCAAAATGTTTATATCTTTTTGTAAATAAGGGTTCCAAACTGCACTAGCGTACTCAAAAATTGCCCTAACATAGGACTTTTACGCTCTGAGAAGATTATTTCTAGAGTTTAAGTTGAATGTTCTAAAAATTTGTGATGTCACTTTCATTGCTTTTTTGCTGTGATTTCACAGTGTTTAGAGAATTTCAGATCATGGGATATATAAACACCTAGGTCACGCACCAATTCTGTAGTTGCAAGTACGTTATTACCAAGCTTATAATTACAAATTAACTCTTTACTATGATTTCGAATATGAAAAACTTCACATTTGTGATTAGATAACTGCAGTTGCCAGTCTTGTGACCAGCTGTGTATTCTATCTAAATCTTGCTGAAGTCTCAAGGTTTGAATGTGGTAATCTTTAGATGAAGATTTTACAAACAACTTCATATCATCTGCAAAGAGTCCAATTTGTGAGAACTTAACACAATCAACAATATTGTGATGATTAGTGTTAGTGCTGTGATTAGTGCTGTGATTTCAGTGTTTAGAGAATTTCTTTCATATCATGAGATATATAAACACCTAGGTCACGCACCAATTCTGTAAATGCAAGTACATTATTACCACGCTTATATTTACAAATTAAGTCTTTGGTATGATTTCGAATATGAAGAACTTCACATTTATGATCTGATAATTGGAATTGCCAGTCTTTTGAGCAGTTGTATATTCTATCTAAATCTTCTTGAAGTCTTAAAGTTTGAATGTGATAGTCTTTAGATGAAGATTTTGCAAATAACTTTATATCATTTGCAAAGAGTCTAATTTGTGAGTACTTAACACAATCAACAATATCATTAATATATATTTAAAATAAAAATGGACCCAAAACAGAACCCTGAGGAACTGAACTTTTTACATGAAATGATTTGTATACTGAGTCATCAATTACAACTTTAATATCCCGCCCAACTAAAAATTCTTTTATCCATTTTAAAAATTTACCAGAAACACCATATTTTTATAGCTCATATAGCAATTTCTGTTGTGACACGGTGTCAAAGACCTTGGCAAAATCCAAGTATATGACATCTATTAGAAGTTTATCTTTTAGTACCTGCGTCCACCCATTAAATGTTTCCAACAGTTGTGTTATTGTGGAACTTTTTGCTTTGAAGCCATGTTGAAACCTTGACAAAATGATATGGAAAAAGACAAGAAGTTCTTCTACAATAAGCTGCTCCATTAGTTTACAAGAAAAAGATGTAAGCGAAATTGGAAGATAATTTTCTTTTAGGCTTTTGGTGCCTTTTTTTAATAGAACATTTAATAAAGCTATTTTCCAATCAAGTGGTAATTCTCCAAAATCTTAAGACATCTGAAAAATCATTGCCAAAGGTTCCGCAATAACTTTGGCCAAGCGTTTTAAAAAGTAAGCTGGAAAACAGTCAGGTGTGTAAGACAATTTGTTTGGGAGGTTTTTTAGGGCTTTAAATACTCTTTTTGTGGTAAATATTATGTTGTCCAACTTCCCAATATTTAGTGGATTAAAATTTGGTAAAGTATCATCATCATTGGTAAAAACAGAAGCAAAATAATTTCCAAAAATTTCAACTTTCTTAAACTCTTTGGTCACAAATGTCCCATCATGTCTTTTAATTGGTGAGATAGTTTGTTTTGTTTTAATTTTACTATTAACAAATTTATAAAAATTGTTTAAACCCCCTGAATTCAGAATTTTTGTTTCTTCATTAGTGTTAAAATCTCTAACTTTATTTTTGTATACTTTGCTAACTTTTTTGTACTTTGATCTTGATTTTTAATTAATATTATTATTTATTTATTTATTATTTATTAGTTTACGAACACAGGGCCATAGCCAGGATTTAAATTGAGGGGGGGATTTTTTGGAAGGTGGTTTATAGGGGCCCACAAGGGGGTCTGGGTGGCGGGAGCCCCCCAGAAATGGGGGGTCTGGGGGGCGGGAGCCCCCCCCCCTCGGGGTCAAGGGGCAGAGCCCCGTGTCAGGGGGGTCCGGGGGGCAGAATGCCCCCGGGGTGGAAAATTTTTGTGTTTCTAAAACTAAATCTAAATTTCTAAAACTGTGTAAAAAAATCGCAGCGCGGGAAAACTTGCAGAAAATGGCGGATTTTTGCAAGAAAAGTCGCACACAAATTCGAAAGTGCGACTTTTCTCGCAAAATTTTGGTCAAAAATTTAGTGTACAGTTGGACATTCTCTTGTGTTATATATTCTTGATAATACTAATAAAACAGTTTCACAGGTAATACAAAAAAATTACTGCTAATGTACAGTATAAACAAAGTTAAAATGATTCAAAAAAATTGGTTTAAGAATTTAAAAATTGAACTTTTAAGAATTGGTTAATTTTTTGTTTGTTTGCACACCGAAAAATCTGTTGGATGGGGAAACTATCTAAATGTGCAAAAATATGATTGGGTTTGGGCGTTATTATCAACCAAAAGAAAACTAGTTTATTTTGGAAATGTGATATCATAAATTCCTAACATTCTTTCCACCACAGACATGGGATTTTACCTATAAACTGATAATGCTGCTACGAACCCATAAAATTCCTTATGTTATACGCCTGTCAGAATCTGAAAATAAACCAAAAATCAAAAGGAAAAAAAACTTTTACAAAGGCATAATTTTTTGAGTTCGTTTGGATCGTTCATTGTTTAGCTTGTTGATAATAATAAACATATGAAGATTTACACTTAAGGCAAATTATAAAATTTTACAAAATTTGAGACAAAAATAAAAACAAAATTTGCATAAATACAATTAATTATTATTGCAGAAAATAACGATCAAGTTTTGTTTTAAAGATTGCAATTGATTTTGAAGAAACAATATCAATATGTAATTTATTCCAGGCAGATACAACTCTGTGAATAAAAAAATGTTTGGCTAAGGTAGTGCATTTAATTTCGGCACTTTTTCGTTTTTCCAATGTAACTTTTTACTGTATGGCCTGATTTTCATGTTTGCTAGCTTATTTTGAAGCTTTCACGATACTGCGTTGCGTCAAAAAAGTTTCACTGCACGAAAATTGTTTTTTTATTTAATTAAATCCCGTTTTTAAAAAAATAAAAAATTGCCGAAATTAAATGTGTGCATTTAATTTTGGCACTTTACAAACAATCGATTGTTTCTCAGTCAAAAAATCATCATTTTCAAAAATTTAAAAGCCTATCATTATCTCCAGACAGTTTTCTTTAATTTAAGCTTCTATTTGTTGTTCAACGTGTAACTGGCAAAAAGTTACAGCTAAAATGCCAACTGGTATCAAAATGAGCAAAATTTGGGAAAAAAGTGCATTTAATTTCGGCACTTTTTAAAAGGACCCCAAGAACGGACAAAACCCCCCCGGAGAAAAAAGAAAAAAAAAAAAAAAAAAAAAAACAAAAAAAAAAGAACAAAACAACAAACAACAAAACCCACACAAAAAAAAAAAAACTTAATCGAGTTTAAGTGAAGTGTTATGACCCCTACACATTTCAACGTTGTCTTTTAACTATTTACAACTACAATTTAACACCCGACCACTTAATTCAACCCGTTTTTACCTACAGCAATATGTGTGCCGAAATTACACTATTTTATTTTATAACGATTGCTCACCACAGACCAAACGTAGAACCACGGGGACTAAAAATTCGGAAAATACACTAAATTTTACCAGGACAGTTTAATTTTTAAACCAATTTATTGCGTAATCATGAAATGCCCATGTTCTAAAAACGAGTTACAATTTAATTTTTGGTAAATTACACAATTTCAGATGAAAATATCATAACATAACAAATAAAAAGCTGACGACAGTCATCTACATATAATTAGCTCTCATTTGAGCTATCAAACGTCGTATTCCGTCCAGGATTACCAAAGATATAATCCAAAATCAAAAATGCCCAATTGGGAAAAGTGCCGAAATTAAATGCACTACCCTATATCTAATCTAGTTTTTTTCTGTTTTAGCTTAAAACCGTTATTTTTAGTTTTTGTAAAGTTTTTTTTGTACTAGGTTTTCTATAAATACCAATAAATCTCAGTTTGGATGACTTCTGTAAAAAAATGTCAACCGCTTCTATTGCATCATACTTTTCCTCAATTTCAACTTCAACTACTCTAAAAAATTTTTTAATTACTTCACCTGAATCACTACTATCAGGTATTTTTAATATCTTAGCCACGTTTTCCTTTTCCTTTTTCCTGTTATCATTCTCCAGCAGGCCATGAACAACCATCATTGTCTCATGTTCTTTTCGGACATCCATGCGCTTGAAATAACTGTTTATCATAGGTATCAAACGATTGAAGACCTTTTCGCACACCGCAGACACCAGCTCCATATTAACACCAGAAACCCGTGCCTCCTCCATCTGGGCGAGGCTCTCCTCCAAATCCACCAACTTCTACTGCAGAGCCGCATTCTCCGCTTATAGCCTGGCGATTTGATCATTTTTTTACTTGTTCTGGTCGAAGACATTTTGTGATATTTGGCTAGTTCTGGCTCTTTAACTTTTAACGTAGTGGGTAAACTTCTTTATATAACAAAAGTTGCACATTTGTCGTTATATTATTGGTTATACCGCCCAGTATAAATACCAAAACTATGCATGTAATCAATGTAAGGCATATTCGTCTTGGAATTTGCCCACAGTTTTTTTTTCCTTAAGAGTGGGGTAAATTGGTTTTGTTATGACCTTTTGCTCTTGTGTTGAGTACAGAATCATTTTACAGGTACAGACGGCATAATTTTGGAAGAACTATCTAATGTTTGAGGTTGTATTTGCAGTCGAATTTTTGGGTGTCGGTTATCGGTTCTGAATTAATTCTTATTTAGTTTATAAAAGGTACATACTTTCAGTGCGGTTTAAACTAGCTTATCTATGTTTACCGTTTTTCAACAAAATAGATATAAATAAAATAAATGAATAAATAAGCTTATTTTTATATGACAGGACCGGAATTCAGTTTATTAAACTGAAAATTTTTTCAGTTTTTTTAAAATACCCTTTGTTTGAAACAAATCAAAACAAATTTTTTAAAAGATATTTTTGTTTATTTTACTTTAAATAAATGTTATTAAATCCAATTTATCATTAATTCAAATATTAGTGATGTTCGAAAGCTCTGCTATTTCACATAATTCAGAAGCCCCATCTTTATTATAAGAGCAACTGAAACACCAAAGACTAGTTTTAACCTAGTAAGAAAGCAAAGCGAAGGAAAACAGTAGATTTAAGTTTTAAATTCATGTTTTTGTTAAAAGCAAAAAATACCAATCCTGGGGCCGGTAACTCAAAACATTAAGGGGTCCCATTATTTCTAGGCGCCCATTAAAAATTGGCTTATCTCGTACCATTAAAATCAAGGTGTAACTCAAACATAATGGGACCCCATTGAAAATTGAGATAAGCCCCAGATTTAAGGTTACCCCACACCTCGACTTAACTTTAATGGACCCTATCGAATAAGACGTTTGTGCTACTATTTTACGCTAAAATGGACTGATATCATTTTTATAATTGATTTGATTAATAAAACAGACAAAACGTAATAATCTGGAAAAAAATCATTGAAATATTATAATTATAAGGAATATGTTTTTTTAATTTTCGATTTAAAAAGACTACGTACGTTTATTCTTGTTTGTGATCTTATTTGGGAAGACCGTTTACATCAAACGATACGAAATACGAAGCAAAGTTTTATTGTCAATAGCATTGTACTATTTTGCACCTTGTTCCTTTTTTGCAATATTAGAAAAGCAGAATTTTCAGCGCGCTAATTTTAAGTGCGCTGAAAAATAGTTTTTTAAAAACAATTAAACTAAGCAGAAACGCTTATTTTAGTACTAATCAATTTTAAACTCTTTTTTTGGTTTTCCTAAGCCTGAGCAAAACCAAAAATCAACCTAAACTTCATCACGATGTTTTTTTAGATTTTACGGCGCTCTTAAAGTTACGACTAGCTGGCTGAAAATCAGAATCCGCCATTAAAAAAGTGGACAACGTTTCCAAAATGATAGTTAGTCAAACTGTTCATTTAGTAGCAGGGCTTTTAACAGCTAATATTGATGAGTCTACTGAGTTGCAAACAAGCGCAGATAGTTTTGTGCTAAAGCCTTGATATGATTGGTATACCACGTATCTATTATTTCGCTAAAAGTCTGTAACTTGAACGCCACGCGTTGCAAAACGTGCCATAATAAATCACGAAATCACCCATAGTATGTAGTTTAAAATCAAAATTCAAATTTATATGATTCCATTTTTTTAATATTATAAACAATTGAACGCTATTTGAAAGTTATGTCATTGCGTATAGCTGAAACTCTAATTATTTAAGTTTAAGACTAAGCTTAAAAAGTGGTGGACTATCCATGAAAAATGTTCTAGAAATACAGCAGGAAACGGGGCGATTTTCTGCCGGGAATACTTTTTTAGACAGAAAGTGTGAGTTGGGCATATGTGGACAGTAAAAAATTAGAACCTGCAATTGCTTACAAAATAAAAATTGTAGACCATATAATAATAATATTTTTTTTATTTAGTGAAACAATTACACAACCCAGTTGTAGCTTTTTCATGGTCGGAAAAATAACAAATAAAAAAATCATGTTCGCAGCATTCTGTGACCATCGCGAAATCGCCATGTTGTTTATATTTATGAGTATTCTTTTTAACTCATACAATTACAACCTTATAGTTAAAAAAAATGCCGATTTCGTAACGGTCGAAGAATGCTGTAGGCATGATTTTTTAAATTGCCATCCCCTCTGACAATAGAAGATTACACTCCACATACGTACAACTCCGACTATAACCCACATTTTTTTCCTGTCTAAAGATACTCCTCGGAGGAAATCACCCCGTTTGCTACTCTATTTTTAAAGCATTTTTAACGGTTATATTCTATGACATTATTATCAAATTATTTATGAAACTAGCATAAAAATATGGTGAAGCTTCGGAGCTCGGAGCTCTAGAAAAAATCACGATTAACTGTAACAATTTTATGTTTACGAAATTTAAGTATTTATTTTTTAGAAATTATAATGATCCAAGTCTTGCTCGTTTTTTCATCAACAACGAAAAAATTTTAAAGATAAAAGCGATAAAAAAAAGTAAATTTATTACTTTCAAAAAGTTTACCAAAACTCGAATTCATTAATTTTGGAGCACGAATTTTGTGTTTTTTTTAAATATCAGCCATTTGGAAGAAAAAAGGTTTAAAATAGGAAATACAAGCGCGTGTCATTCACAAAAACTGAAATAATGGGACCCATTAAAGCATAATGGGGTACCTTAAATAATGGAAGCCTTATTTTTGTTTGAGTTACAGAAGAAATGGGGCTCATTATCTAAGGGACCCATCAAATGTTTTGTCAAATGGTACCATTAACTTAAGCCCATATTTGAGTTACCGGCCCCTGCTTTGTTTAAGGAGCATTATTTTTTAAGGCCATTTATTATTTTAGAATTAAAAAATATATTTAAAATTTAATTAATTAAAATTAATTAATTCAGATAATTAAAAATTAAGTTAATTAAAATCTTTAATCTTGTTCGTAAAAAGTAAGGGTTATCAAATTACGGGACAACGTTCAACGCTGAACTAGCCTACAGAGCTCTTAGGCTTCGGAGGAAAAAATTGTTCTGCTTAATTGAAAAAAAGCTTTGAGTTTTATCATTCTGAACTTTAGGTATTGCACTCATATTTTGCTTTTTATTTTATTATTATTATTTATTTCGTCCGAAGACAGGAACATACTTAAGCAAGTTTACACCGCACTGTAGTTGCATGACCCAATAAGCAAAACTGATTTTTTTAATACTATCCATCCATTCATTTCCAACCTCAAACGAATTCATGACTCCCTGAAATTGGTAAAAAAGAGCAGCTAAAAACCGTTAGTTTTATTTAGTTTTGCAAAACACGAAAAATATTTTTAAAAACAATTAAATTATTAAAAACCTAAATATCACAATTATTAATTGCAGCTATTAATTAATATATGATTCATTACACTTAAATAAAACACAAATAACTATAACACATAATAAAATCGGTTGTTTTCCAAAAATGTATTTAAAAAATTATGTCCCGCATAGATTCAAAAAAGAAATATTTGGTGTGTTTAAAAAAGTGGTTGGAAGCCCATTCCATAGTTTTATGGATTTTCTTAAAGTAGACAAAACAGTTCTTAACAAGCGCTTGGTTGACAATTCATATTCATAATATTGTTTCTAATTCTGTTGGATATTTTCACGTGTTGGTTGGGTCACGTGTGATCTAATAATTTTTTTTAGAAATCATAATATTAATCCTTTGGTTAATTGTAAAAAAAAAATGTTACACGGATGAATTTTTAATGTTGTGAATTTTTATTCGATGTTTTATTTCTTAAATCATCATTTTATGAATGGCCAAATGAAAAACGATTTGTGCGCAAAACAAAAAAAATTGTGGTGGACAATCCCAAAAAATTTGTTGCACCAACAGTTTTTTGTGTAGTAATTTTGTGTATCTGTCTTCTTTGCAAAACAATTGACATAGTTTTTTTTTAAATTGTTAATGAGCCTCCTTTTTTAATTTTTTTTTAATTTCAACTTACGCAAAATATAATTTGCGACGAAATAATTTAACATTATTATTATATTTGCAAAAACGCAGTAGTGAAGGCATAACATGCCATACTAGGGTTATTACCTACCAATAACAATACCTGATAAACAATATAACACTAACAATACCTGATAAATTTCCACAGAAAAATTATTATTAGGGAATCCAGAGAATGAAACCTTTGGTGGTGGCCTTGACACTGAACTGTAAGCCATTACGCAGCACGAGGATCAATGAATAATAATCTACATAAAATAAGGTTGTATTTCGAAAGTCGCTCCACAACTAACACAATGAGAATTATACAAGCATTAAAGTGTTGTCACTTTATAATCTGATGATAATAGGCGGCATTTCAGCATAAACATGTTATCCCGCAACAAATTGCTTCTAACGCGTATCATAGTAACTGCGCGGAAAATAACTGCGCCTGCGCACTTCATTTATGTTTAAAAAACTCACTGCTAAAAAAGAATGAATCACCACAATTGCCAATAAATTTTTTTCTTGCACATAGTCTCGCTAAAGAACTGTGGATTTAATTTTTTTCGCTGTAAAACCTTTAACCTTTTAATCATACACCGATATTTAATTCTAAATAAATTTGTATGCTTTTGACAAAAATAATGGTGACTTAAAAACCATAATGCTGATGCAGCTTGTTTTCTAAAACTTACTTGTATTGTAAAAAAAACGTATCATAAGCAGTTGTTTATGTGGCTGCGTCTCAACCCACTACGTCTACACCTAATACTTGCAGGGTAGGGCGTTTCCCAGAACCAGAACAGAACAGAACGAAAAGGGCGTTTCCCAGAACAGAACAGAACCGAGGAGATCTTTAAAAAGATCTTTTTAAAAGGGTTTTAATATAGAGAAAACAGCCCAGAACGAAAGGGCGTTTTCCAGAACAGAACAGAACCGATGAGATCTTTAAGAAATCTTTATAAACGGTTGTAATATAGACAATTATATCATTCATTTGTAGAAAATTAAAAAAAAAAATCATTCCAGACTCTTCGGGTTAAATAATTTAAAAAAAATTATAGTTGGCTTTAAAAAAACTTAAAAAATAATATTTATTTAGTTATTTTGTCGATCGCAAAACTAAATATACATTTAGATACATAGACGATCTGCTTAGCTTTAATTGTAATAATTTTTATCAAATATGTAAAGATATTTATCCTAATGACCTGCCGCTTTCCGATACAAGTATTTCGGAAAAACAGTCAATTATTTAGATCTTCGAATGGTTATTAATAATGAATGTAATATTGATTTAAGTGTATTAACAAAACAGATGAATTTAAATTTAAAGTAATTCGGTATATTCGAAAATCTAGTAATGTTAGTTGCAAAATAGGTTTAAATGTGTTTTTCACAGAACTTGTTAGAATTGCGCGCATTTGTTGTAAAATTGATTTTTTCTTGGTCAAAATTCAATCCTTATACCTGGATTTTTTACAATTGGGCTTTAATAAAAATGAGCTTTACGAACAATTAAAAAGATTCTATGTTAAATACAAACCTCTTTTTACTAAATTTGGTATTTATAATACAAAAACTTATAAAAAAATTTTATATCAATACATTAGGTAATTTATTAATTTTCTTTAATCAATTAAATTTAGCTAAATTAAGTAAATGTTACACAATTAATAAATTTATTAAAGTTAAGTAAAACTTTTTTTTGTTTTGCATTATGTAAACATATCCAGTCAATTTAATTTTTCCATAATGTATATTTTTTCAAAAATTTTTTAAATGTTTTTAAATTTCAACATATAACTCTGCTTAGCTTTTGCTAAGTAGTTGCTTTTGTCTCTTCATGCAGCTATAGCTCCATGATTGTTTATATATTATAATTAATTAGTACATTGTATAATAAATTTATTACTTTGGGTTAATCTAGTTATTTAAGCTACTTTTATTTTATATTCGAACTCCAGTATCAGTGTGTCAAATTTGTATGCAAATTTCTGTATATCAAAGTTTTTATACCGTTTTTTACACAAAACATCTGTTTTTTGTTTCTCCTTACGAGAAGTTTTTATCGGTTTTTTAGGTAAATTAATATAAGTGTAAATTTAAGTTTATCTTTATATAACATTAATTTTTTTAGTATATTTGGAATACAATTGATATTGGAAGTCGCTGAACAAGATCTACAACCTAGGAGCAGTTAAAAGACCGATAGGTAAGAAGAAGGATGCAGGTAAAAGTGTGCTTATTTTTAATTTTAGTTTAATTTTAATTTAATTTTAATTTAATTTTAATTTAATTTTAATTTAATTTTAATTTAATTTTAATTTAATTTTAATTTAATTTAATAATAATTCGCGAGTAAAAATTTTTTTTGTAATTGTGTAGATGCGCGTTAACCTTTAAACTGAGGTGTCTGTATTCGCTGAGGAGCCCCGCTTTCACCTCAGGTTATTGGGGATGAAAAAATGCGTCCGAATTTAGGGGTGAAACGTATTTTTTCATCACATGTTAAAATTTAAGTTATAAGTGCGTTTAAAGTACTGTCTTTTATTTCATATATGATGATTATTTGCGCGGTTAATAATTTTATTTTATATTATTGTTATAGCAAAAAGGTGTTGGGTTTTTTCCGTTCTTCCCCAATTTTTTTTTTTTTACTTTCTTTTTTATTACTTTTACTTTCACGAATCACTTTTACTCTTACTTTACTTAATTATTTTTTTTTAAATTACTTTTACTTAAAATAATCCAAAATCATTACTTTTTACAACACTAAAATGCACGTTTTGATTGCTAAAGATACATTTGACTAAGACAAAAATACATATTTAAACCTCGAAATTAATTTGAAGACTGGAATGTTTAAGATTTCAAAAAAAAAGAAAGGCAAGACACTGTTCGGTTTCGAATTCCTACTTAACTATCAAAATGATAGAATTTTTACAATAGATTTAACTAATCATCATATTATTCAGTTAGTAATAATTATGGAGAAAAAATCAACCGAACTCTGTTATAATCATGTAATTTTAAAATATGTAATAATAATATATTATTTACGACATCTATATTTTTCCAAGACCACAAAAAACTACATTATAAAAATATAACAGTCCAGTAAAAATTTAAAATTTAAACTAACTGTAACAATAAATATATCAACATTTACATTATTGTACGATTAAAAACTGACTCCTTCGCTAGAGAAATTTTTAAACTGATCTTTTAACAAAAAGGTGTATCATTACAGGTCTACAAGAAAACCTGATAATAATAAGGGTAACACGGGCGAAATTTGCCTTTTTGACAAAAAACACGTAAAAAATAACATTATAAGCTGTTAACACTGTTCTCAAGTATTTACTTTTTAATCTTTAAAACACATAGTAAATCATTATTATGAAAACACAGTAAAAGTGTTTTATTTAATTTTATTTATATCGAATTTTATTGTTTCGGTATAAGCTCAATTTCTTCTGGGTCGCTCGGAATGGAATCTTCTGACACTAGAGCTTTTTCAAAGTCTTCGAGTTGGTCCTGCGGTAACACAACCTAAAGTTTTTCAATTATAAAATTTTTTCAATATAAAATTGATTTACACAAAATTTGTGTTGGGGTGTTGGAGAGCTTTGTTTTCTTTTAAATTAATAATAAACTACGTCCAAAAATTAGTATAGTCTCGTTTTCAATATAAATATCTCTAAATCAATGCTTCTAAATAATTGAACACTGTGTGACATTTTGCTTGCCTACAAAAGTCATGACTAAGTGCAAAACATTATCTTAACACTAACCAATTTTATGCAAAACTAAAATTTGAATGGCTCTTAATTACGAACTCTTAAACAGATTTTATTTTAACGAAAACATTTTTTTAGATTTATTTTAAAAAACAAAGGAAAATAAGGGCTAAAATTGTAACTCATAGTCTTTGCTTTATACTACAAAAAAATTTAAAAAATAAAAAAATAATGGTTACCGTTCTGCCGCTTCTATCTCCTACATCCAGAAAAAATTTTCGATTTGTGCTTCTGGGCCAAAACAAATGAATCAGGACTAGAAGTGCGAGAAAATCAGCGAGGTACATAATGCCTAAAGAAACATGTAGAAAATTAGCGCAAACACTTTTAAAAGTTAGCGCAAACACTTTTAAAAGTTTTAACGGTTAAATAGTAAAAAATGGATAATGAGTTTAAATAAGCTAACACAAAAACACTGTTATAATAATAATATTAATAATAATAATTTAATAATAATAATAATTATTAAATAATAATAATAATAATAATAACAATAATAATAATAATTTCTATAATAATAATCGAAATAAGTGTACACAAAACACGTTAATAACAGAATAATCACAAAAACAACTACATCATTGAGGTTCAAAAAAAATTATCGCCGCAAATACTCCTTCACAAAAAAGAAACAAAAAACTGCTTGCAGCTGACCTATTTTGCATGTGGTAAAAAGTCGGCCTAATTTTAAACCTAATCCTTGAATCTCACGTAAGTGAGAGTGAGGCCTGGAAAGTGCGTTCGCAACTCTAGACTCCTTTTAATTCTCCATCACTGAATGTCTAATCAGCTATGAGAAACTTGTGCAACATGCAAATTAAACGACACCGCATGCAAATTTAACGATTTCCCGCCGCTTTTATTTGTCTCGGCTGCGCCAACAACAAAAAGTTCCCGCTTACTTAGTAGCATTTTGAATCGCCAAAGGAGGGAGATCTAGGACGCGACTAAGCACAATATGAGCAGGAAAATTAACAAGACGAGGTAACCGGCCCCGAAGGGGAGTAGGAAGCCGGTCGTAGTTTTCAACTGTTTACTTTATTTAATTTTTTAATTGAAAAAGTGCGCAAAAATCGGTCGACCATAAACGTCCAATCAGCTGCGAGAAACTTATGCCACATTCAAACTAAAAAACATTGTATACCAAATATTTATTATCTGAGATTCGTGATTCACTATCAGTTAAGTGCGCTCAGCGGCGCTAAAACAAGCAAGTTTCTGCTTACTTAATAGCATTTTAAATCGCCAAAGGAGGGAGACCTGGGAGGCGACTAAGCCCAAAATGAGCAGGTAGATGAACCAGACGAGGTAACCGGCTCCGAAGTGGAGGAGGAAACCAGCAGTCGCCTCGTCCCGTTGGCGCCGGGCGGTGGGTCGCAGCTCCGCCAGAAACCAGAAGGTCAAGAGACAGCGCAGGAGAAGAATGCCCCACCCCGGCCATGTCTCGAAGATGTCCACCTCTTCCAACTGGTCCACCGCTTCCTACAATTACAATAATAATGTACTAATTTGGACAAAAACATAATCTATGACATTACTTCTTCTACGTTCAGAAAATTACCACAAAAACAGGGCGGAGCTTTGGAGGAGCATCACTACACAATAGAGATGCGCTCGTATGTCATTTTACCGCGGGGAAGTTGGCAGGCTTTCATGCAGGCCTTCCTGCCGGCTTTCCCGCTGGCTCTCGCTTTTATACGGTTTTTAAGCGAAAATGACAATACTTATTTATGAAAATAGCTAAAAACTAAGGAAATATGAATTTTCCAATTAGTTTCGATGTTACAATAAAGTATATTTGATTTTAATTTAAATACGTTTTTTTTATATAAAAAAACTTCAGCAAGCCTTCGCGCCGGCTCTCGCGCCGGTCTTTCGACGCCTGTTAATTCATTCGCTCGTTTTTCCTATAACCCTAATTACGACGTTTTTAAAGCGTTCTCTTTAACAAATAAGACGGCTAAACAGGAAAGCCAGCAATTCGAAACGAGGAGCCAGCTAAGAACCAGCAGACGATCGCACCGGCTCTCGCGCCGGTCTTCCGACCTCATTTAATTCGCTCGTTTTTCCTATAACCCACGTTTTCAAAGCGTTCTCTTTTACAAATAAGGCTGATAAAATAGGAAATCCAGCAATTTTAAACCTGGAGCCAGTTGACAGCCAGAAATTGAAAATTGACTTCTAATACTGCGTGCCGAACGCTTAGAGAGGGGTATTTTTGAAACACTATGTAGAATTTTAGACTTTGTTTCAGATTTGCAGTGAATGCCGTGTAGTTTTATGGCTTTTTATTTATTAACATCATTGACTACATAAATTTTATTTAAAATTTATTAGTATTATATGAGTAATGATAATATTATAGTAATGTTAGTAATATAATTTGTGATATAATATTTTAAACATATGAAAATAATATTACATCAGATTAATAAATAGGATATGCGATTTGATTTGATTTTATTTAACCCCTTTCCGTACCCGTAATTACCTTTTCCTCGGCTACAACCGTGAAACCTTCGTGTGACCTATGTCGTACTTCCGACATACATAATTTTTTGCGCGAGTAGTGCCCAGTGAGCGAGCAAATTGAAATGATTAAAACGGTACGGTGGCAATATGCAGATTTTTGTCACAGATACAGTGTATTATGTTGCAAAAGTTTGCATATTGCTACCGTACAGCTTTAACCATTTCAATTTGCTCACTCACTGGACACTATTCGCGCACAAAAAAATATGTATGACGGAAGTACTACCTAAATCATGCGAAAAGCTTACCGCGGTAAGGTTTACGTACGACATTTGTCATACGAAAATACCACCACCGTGAGATGAATGTTTTTTTTGTTGTACGAAGGTTTCACGGTTGTAAGGGGGGAGAAGGCCTTCACAGGAACGGGTTAATTTGATTATTAAATACGTTATTAACAAAGTAACAGTAAAGTGAGTATCATCAGATTAAACCAAAAAAATCCCATGGCTATTTTGTTAAAGTTGACATAAATAAAACAAGGCCTTAAGAGCCGGCACGAACGCCTACTGGCTCTTAGCTGGCTCCCGGTTCCGAATTGCTGGTTTTCCTCTTTTTTTAGCCGCCTTATTTGTTAAAGAGAACGCTTTGAAAACGTCATAGAAAAACAAGGGTTATAGAAAAAACAAGCGGATTAAATGGGGTCGGCAGACCGGCGGGGGAGCCGGCGCGAACTGCGAACGCCTGCTGAAGTTTTTTAATAATAAATCTATTAAATCAAATATAATTTAACAGACCTGTGCACGGTCTGGAAAAGCCACCCCCCTCGCTTTATTGGAGGATTTGCCCCCCGCCCCGCTAAAAAATGAAAAAGTACCTTAAAATTATGACGCCATTTTTGAACTATGATGATGACGCCATCATCGCCAATTTTTTGCAGTTTTTAGCCTATTTTAATGTTTTTTAAACCATTTTAGACCTATTTTTACCTTATTTTCGCTTTTTTTTGTTCCTTTTTCCCCTTTTCCTTTCTTTTCTTCTCTTTTTTCTCCTTTTTTTCTCTTTTTCTTTCCCCCTTGCGTGCCCCCCCGTTTTTCTGCCTCCCCCCCGTTTCAAAAAAGTTGCCCCCCGTGCCCCCCTCGTTTTGGAATTGCCCCCCCCCCCCATCCCCCGGGGGGGCGGGAAACGAGCGTTTTAACCCCGGCGGAGGGGGAGCAGTGTTTTTTCACAGGTCTGATTTAACATTAAAACTAATTAGAAAATTGGTATTTCGTTAGTTTTTAGCTATTTTCATAAACAATTATTGTCATTTTCGCTTAAAAACCGCATAAAAGCGAGAGCCAGCGGGAAAGCCGGCAAGAAGGCCGGCACGAAAATCTGCCAACTTCCCCGGGGTTGTCATTTTTTGACATTAACACATTTGGAAGCGGATTTTGAAAACCAAAAATCCGCGGATGCGAATCTGTATTCAATGCATTCTTACGATATTGTTTTTATTTTTGAAGTACATTTTACTTTTAACCATATCGTTTTTTTTTATTTTATAGATAAAAAGAGATTTAAAAACGCAAATTTTAGATAAAAAAGTTTTTATTGCATTTTTGAGTTTTTTATTGCTATATCACTTATTTAGAACTCAGAAACCTTAGTTAGGAAGGGGTTAGAAATTTATAAAAATTAGATACCAGTTGATAACTTTAGAAGTAAAAATAAACAATAAAAAAACTGCGGATGTGATTTTGAAAGTCCACGTGTATGATGTGGATGTGGATGCCAAAAATAGGGTGGATGTCCGCGGATGCGAATGCGGATTTTGAGCACATTCCTACTACCAAATAAAATCATAAAATCTATTATTATGTTAAATAAAAAAACAACAAGATAGCCAAAAAAAATTAATATAAAAGAAGACTAATTATTTTTCAAAAACCAACTGCGTTCTAAGCAAACAGTACCACTTGAATCGTGGCGTAAACGTCTCAAAAGGCGAACACACATTCGAGATACACAAAAGTATAACAAGTCGACTAAAATCTGTTCAAAATGATAGATATGAGATTAGAAAAAAAATTTAGGTGACCATAATGTAGCCATCTTTACTAGTGATTTATGCAAAAGTTTTATTGCGGTATAGAATTAAAAATAGTACCTACAGTGATATAAACTCGTATGAGTCTAGCCAAATATAGTCACTTAAAATTTTTTTCAGTCTCGTCTCAATAATTTTTGAACAGATTCTAATTATCCTTTTTCTTTTAAACCTACCGCGTTCCAAGCGAACAGTACCACCTGAATCGTGGTGTAGACGCCCCAAACGGCGAACACGCAATCGGAGCGGGACACTTTCTGAGTGTCGATAGACCAGCCCTTGGCCAGGAGTATCAACAGCAGAACCAGCAGACTTTCCGCCGCCAGGTTCAACAAGTCGCCCATCCATCGCATGGTCAGAATACCGCTACCTAAAATAAATTTGGATTCCAAGTAGTTTGGAACTGGAATTTTGGGCCAAGAAATTGGAGACTCAGATCCGAATGACAGGTTTTTTTTATGCCAAATCGACGCCACTGGCGCCTAAAATGAGCTGTCTGGAACGGAACTCCGCTTTGCAGAGTTACGAAGCAATCCAGCGAGCTCCACCCTACTGTGTTGTACTAATTGTGTGAATAACAAAAAAAGCTATACCAGAGATTATTTAGTCAAAAATTTTTTGTAAACTAAAATTTTTCAAAACTTATTAAAGGCAATTAAAAAACTGTAAAAATGCGAATAAAATAATTAAAGCTTGAAATTAAACTTTTTAGGGAAGGAACTCCAAAGCTCTCTCCGCTATAAAAGGCCGGAGCTCTGGAGCATGATGTGAGAGGGTAGGAACCATACATGGGCAAGTTGGTCTCTGGAGTGGGGGGTAAACCCCAAATTAAGGGGGGGTTAAAATCCGAATAACGCAAAATACTCATTATCGTTTTTTTTCTGGAGTGCATTTTACCCATACATGGGCACGGGGGGGGTTGTGGGGGGTTAACCCCCCCCCAAATTCTGAGAAGTGGGGTTTAACCCCCCCCCCCCCACTCAGAAGTGGGGGGGGGAGAAAAAGTTAACCCCCCCAATTTTGGAAAAATGAAGAAAAAAAATCTCTTTAAAATGACTTCTAACTGTCTCCAAACTTAAGTTTTGAGGTCAAAATGAATGTTTTAAGCAATAAAAAGCTCAAAAATGCAATAAAAAGGGCTTTTTGACCTAAAATTAGTGTTTTTAACCTATTTTTCCTTCAAAATCGAAAAACGATATGGGTAAAATGCACTCCAGAAAAAAAAAACGATATGGGTATTTTGCGTTTCTCGGATTTTAACCCCCCCACCTAATTTGGGGTTTAACCCCCCCCCACTCCGGACCAACTTGCCCATGTATGATTTTACCCATATCGTTTTTCGATTTTAAAGAAAAAAAATAGGTAAAAACCGCTAATTTTAGGTAAAAAAGCCCTTTTTATTGCATTTTAAAGCTTTTTACTGTTTAAAACATTCATTTTGACCTCAAAACTTAAGTTTGGAGGCAGTTAAAAGTCATTTTAAAGACATTTTTTCTACATTTTTCCAAAATTGGCGGGATAACCTTCTCTCTCCCCCACTTCTGATTGGGGGGAGGGGGTTAAACTTTCCTTTTCAGAATTTAGGGGGAGGGGGTTAACCCTTCAACCTTCCGTGCCCATGTATGGTAGGAACATCACTAGTCTATGTTTTCTTGTTAAATTATATAATTCTTTAACAAAATTTAACGCATTTATACAACATTAAACGTTTGACTACAAAATCCATCTAAAAATTATGTATATAATGAAAAAACTAATAATATGTGTCCTTTTTGTGAACATACAAAAAATTTTATGTTATTGGCGTCTAGATTTCAGGTCTGGCGCCTAAAATTTGGAGGCTAGGCGCCAGCTGGCGTCTAGGCATTAGTTAAAAAAAACCAATCCGAATGGAAGTCAATAAAAGCTATACCTAATTCTAAGCCCAAACTTAAGCTCACACTTATTTTATATTATAGGCCCCAGCCATACATGGGCAAGTTGGTCCGGAGTGGGGGGGGGGGGTTAAACCCCCAATTAGGGGGGGGGGGGGATTAAAATCCGAGAAACGCATAATACCCATATCGTTTTTTTTTCTGGAGTGCATTTTACCCATATCGTTTTTTGATTTTGAAGGAAAAATAGGTTAAAAACACGAATTTTAGGTCAAAAAGCCCTTTTTATTGCATTTTTGAGCTTTTTATTGCTTAAAACATTCATTTTGACCTCGAAACTTAAGTTTGGAGGCAGTTAGAAGTCATTTTAAAGACATTTTTTTCCTTCATTTTTCCAAAATTGGGGGGGTTAACTTTTTCTCCCCCCCCCACTTTTGAGTGGGGGGGGGGGTTAAAACCCCACTTCTCAGAATTTGGGGGGGGTTAACCCCCCCCCAACCCCCCCCGTGCCCATGTATGGCCCCAGCCCCATGTTTCCATTTTCACATCTACAAGTCCTCAGTTTTCAGTCGGCACCTAGTTTCCTACTTGAAGCTCCAAAGAACCTTTGCAGCCCGATTGGCTTCTTTATGTGTACCAATACTTACTTAGTATTTAGCACGAGTAAAAGAGAACGTTTTAGCCGAAGGAGTAGATTTTACTTCTACTCCGACGGACATTACTGCTTTGTTCAGTGTTAAAAAGAAAAAAGCTAAAAATTTTATTTCTGGTAATCTCAGCGTGTTTCTTAAATTCTAAAAACTTTTTTATACTTTTTTTTCAAGTCCGAAATGTCAAAAGTATAGGAAAAAACCTTAAAAAAACGCTTTTAAAATGTCTTCGTCAAACTTTTTTGGTTTTTTCCTTTTAAGTATGAACCGGGTTAACGCTTTTAGTCGCAATAAAGTGCATAACCTGCGAATCTCAATTTAAGGCCACTGCTTCTTCCTTAAAAAATCCTAATGTTTAATGCAAGACACAGCGTGTCGAGACGCTTTTTCTCTTCTCAGTAAATAGAAAAGGTGCCTCTCCGTAAAAATGGAACAGCGCGGCAATAAAATACATTGGAAACTATTAACTTTTATTGTCTGCAATTCCATTGAAAACAGGTCACGACGTGTCTTATCTACGCTTTACTATGGCCTTAACGGTCACCGGCTTATATTTCATTCCCATAGATTAATTTATTTTAGTCATTGCATTCACATAAAAGTAACACAAACGCATTACAAATAATATATTATTTTACCATTGACCGAAAACACGGTTACGTGAACCAAGTTGAAAAATATTCCGCCGGTTTTTACGCAAATCACAGTTTGTAATAGCCGTCCACGGGCTTTTAATTGTTCGTCCGGAAGCCTCAAGGCTCGAAACTGCAGTAGAGCGAGACAAAAGTATACAAAAAATGCCTAAATAAAACAGGGTGCCTATTAGATACATTATAAAATTAGACTACTAAAATAGGTTTGATATTGTAATAAATAAGGAAAGAACACATGAATGTGAAAGTTGTAGTAGCATGACTGATGACTGCATTATAAAAGTTCTGGAAGGAATATTATTTGTTTTTTCTATTAAATAATCTCAATAATTCTACATATCCGGAGGACTTTTCAACACTTCAAGTCTTTTTATTTTATGTAAAATGTAGAATTGTTGGTTTCGTTTGACTCAACTTGTATTGTCGCTGAAAAAAAAACACCAGAAATATTTGGTTCATCCACTGCAAGAAATTACAAGCCTAGTCAGAAAAAAAAATCTGAGATAAAATCTTTGCAGAAAAAAATAGGATCAGTCGAGAAAATTCCCAAATGATATGTGTTGTTTTTTACAACTGTTTTTGTTAATACATTCAGACTTGTTTGACTTTTTGTCCGAATCACCTTAAGTAAAAAACTTAAATGTTAACTCCTGTACTTGTAAAGGTAAATTTTTGGGGAATTTAGATCAGAAAATGGTTTATAAAAGTGAACAAATGCATTTAATAAGCAAATCAGAATATTGGAATTGGAAATGGCACAAATAATTTGGGGTCCACGTTGCGTTAGTTTAAATGTTTAGGAATCGCATCCGCATGTCAATCTAAAGCATGGGCAACGCCAACGCGGCTCAAAAAAAACTTAAATTAAATATTATATCCCATTTTAAATAAAAATACAACATTTAAATTAAATAATTACTGCTAGATAGATTTCTGGTGTATCCTGTTCGTCAAAGCTGAACTGATGCTCGAAAGGGTTGCTGTATTTGGCGTCGGGGCTCCCATTCACAAGCCAAATGTCGTAGTTTAATGCGATCGAATCTCCTTTTACATTCGTCCAGTTGCAAGAATTTTCGGCAAATTCGCACGACACCAGGACCAAATACCAGAAACCTGGACCAGCTTTCTCTTCTGTCCTGAAATTCCTCAAATTTATTGCCCGTTTTAACTAAACTCTTTCCTTTTGTTTCTAAGTGCCAATAAAAAACTCACCTATATGTAAACTGATATCCGTTTAAAACGTTTGAAGGATTGTCCTCGTCTTCACACAGATGTCCTTGCGGACAAGGAACCCATCTGAAAAAGTCCTGCTTCCCCTGTTTAAAACAGGTTTTATCAAAAGCTTCTTTACTGATTGGGCTCATTAAAACCGGACAATTTAAACCACCGTCTCGAAAAACTAAAAACTCTGCAATATGGACGCGGTTCACCAGAACCAAAAGTACTTTAGGTACTTCTGTGGTTTTCACAGTTGCATCATCTGAAACAAAAAAAATCATTTTTCATTTTTATGAACTTTTTTTAAATATTGGAACATGAATTTAAGCTGGAATGTGAATGCTATTTTAAGGTATACCGGTACATACTTATTTTAACAAAATATTGATACATGCTCAAGCGAAGCCAAAATGGTTATATAATTTTTTAAATAATTCAGAGTTACTGTAGTGTAAAACTTCTCCAAAAATATGTCTCCTCTTGGAGGAAAAGTGTGAGATTACCATATAATATCTTGTCTATTTTATATACGAAAACAAAAATCAGGAAATACCTTAATTTTTGTGCGTTGTGCGTTCATAAGTGTAGCTGCAGGTATACGAACTTCTCATATAGCAAAACACATAAAACACTGACATAATAATGTTATCTTAATTTTTATTTTATTAGAAACAACATGTATTTTATTTTTTCTATTATATATTTTTTTATATTATTTTTTCGTTCATATTATAAAATGTAGGTAGGTATTATAATCAGTTATTAAATTAAAAACGGTGAGAAAACTTCGTTTTTAGACTAACCCTGGCACTTCAATATCTAATCTTATCTTACGCTTACCTAATGTGATGTTTCCATAAATAAAGCCGCGGGTTGTTTCCTTATGCAGGGGTTCCGTTTTCTGGAATCCGAACTTTGCCAAGACCGTCATCTGGCTATCGCTGGACCAGTCACCGGAAATGCGCAAGGAGTCCACCCTCACCGGAAGCAGCGTCCATTCCAGCAAAAAAAGGAGGCATCGCAGCACCGAAGTCCGGCGGCCTAATGGTCCCTTTCCAGGTTTATCCCGGGAATGATGCCTATTGTTAGTTATATCCCAATCCCCCTGTGAAGAGGTGGTCCCAGCACGAACCACCGCCGGGGACTCAAGTTCCGGGTCGAGCAAAACTCGCCGCGTCCGAAAATTTAACAAAGATGGAGTATTTTCTATCACAACAGTGTCCGAAGGAAGGGATCGCTTCACAGTCGAAACTCTCCGACCATCGTGGAATCTGTTGGTCGACGAAAGAAAAGCGGAATCTCCAGAACCAGAAAGACTAGAAGAACGTACCCGCATGGTAAACAGGAACCGAAAAAGACCCCGTTATCCTTACATAATACAGTCTAAAAAAATACCGGTAGTAGGTTTTTGGCCTTTATTAAGTTAGTTTTTTAACAACAATGAACTTTTACATAAAATTATATTTAGATAATAATAGTGCTTGCTATGCAAATGCTAGTACGCTGCATTCAATCACCTTTAAGCTCATATTTATAAACACAAAAAACTCAGCGGACATTATGTCTTCTAACATGTTAGCAGACCTGTGCACGGTCTGGAAATGCCCCCCCCCCCGCCAAAAAATGAAAAAGTACCCTAAAATTATGACGCCATTTTTGACCTATGATGACGCTATCATCGCAATTTTTTTTGCAGTTTTTAGCCTATTTTAATGTATTTTAAGCCATTTCAAACCTATTTTTTCCTTATTTTCGCTTTTTTTGTCCCTTTTTTCTCTTCTTTTTTTCTCTTTTTTTATCTTTTTTTTTCTTTCCCCCCTGCTTGCCCCCCCGTTTTATTGCCCCCACCAGTTTCAAAAAAGTTGCCCTCCCCGTGCCCCCCCCCCCGTTTTGGAATTGCCTCCCCCCCCCGTTTAAACCCGGGGGGGGGGGCAGTGCACAGGTCTGTGTTAGTCCACAGACAAACCGTAAAAACGCCAATTATTTAATTTGAATGTGCACTAGTGTGATGTTCATACTTTTTAATATCATGCTCCGGAGCTCCGATTATTTTAAGCGGAGTGAGATCCGGAGCTCTGCCCCTTACATAACCGATTTTAAGCTTATTTATGTTAGAAATACGTTTAAAATTACTCTACTTGCATTGCATTTAAGATTTTTTTTACTGTTTTAAATAAGGTTTAAAAAAACTTATAGTTTGTAAAAAAATACGAGCTCCTACAAGCAAAACTCCGGAGCGCCGAAGAACATAAATAATGCACACATAACAAAATTTATTTAGCCCCAAAATTTTTTAAACCACCGAATTTAAAATCTTAACACAAGGTAAATAATTTACGTAATTTAATAATTCAATTTATTATTCTTTTTTTATAAGCGATACCACTAAATTCAGTTAGATTTTTACCTATTAAATCGTTTAGTCTAAAATAATTTTTTATTTAAAATGCATTAAAAAACAGCTAACAAAATAAATAGGAATAAATAAAATCAATCACGCTTCACGCAATTCAAACTGATTTCCTTTCTACTAAACCTTCCAGCTTCGTAAACATTTTGTTATAGAAATGCAGAATAGGCAAACATAATTAATAGGTCCTCCCAATGCTATGAAGTTTAAAAAATACTTCAGCAAATAAATACATACATATGAATGATACATATGTACACAATGACAGTGCCATAATAACCAGGGCAGTGAACGTGAGAAACCGACAAACCGGGGTTTTTTCGTTAGTGGACAATTATATGTTCATAACAGAAACTTCCTTACTCTACGTTTTTTTATTTTGAGAAAAAACATTATTTTTTGTGAATAATTTCGCACTATATACATTTTTGACAGTTTTTTTTTGTCTCCTTTAATTATATAAGTTTTAGTGAGAAGAGAGTTAGTTGCGTCCTAAATAGGACTTTTCTAAAACATAACTAAACATAATAAAACATCAGCACGAAGCTTTGGTGACTAATGACTACAACAGGCAAGGCAAGAAACTTGTGACATCAAATTTAACACAAATGTTTATTGCATCACCATCTGTTTTATTTTTTAAAGCGTGCTATAATATTGGTATAAATTTATTGTTATACACCTATACACCAACTTTTTTTATTTAATTTGAAGGCTGTTTATCTGTTTGTTTGTACCAAAATAATATTAAACAACAGAAATAAACAATCTTTCAGAAAAATATCTTTACTTTTGTATCTATTTACATTATAATAAAGAACACGATATTAAAGAGCTTCAGCTTCATTCAAAACATTATGTATATATTTACATTACATAATAGCTAATACGCAGAATTAATCAGCAGCCTTCAAAATCATAGCAGGTTACAAATAAATTAGCACTCCGTAAAATAAACGATTAAAATTGCAGAACCACGATTGGATTTGGATATAACATCAGCCCGGTTGTTTGTGACTAACTAAAATATCTACCTAGATCGTTGTCTGCCAGTGTGTTTTATTTCATTCACATTAGAATGTTAAAAATTAACCAAATGTGACAAAAAATATATACAAAAATGTTACTTAGATTAGATTTATTACTTTTTATGTATGTTTTATAAGTAAAAGATTACATCCTAAATAATAGATTATATGTAGGTACTGTACAAGGTAGGGATTTTCCCAACATCCGCACACGGACATCCGCACTACATTTGACAACAACATCCAAATCCGCGAACTTGTGAACTCACATCCGCGGATGTCTATGTTGCTTATTTTTACTTGTTAATTAGCTAATATATGCCTTTCTATATAGATTTTAACCTTCTCCAAACTAAAGTTTTGAGTCTAAATGAATTTTTTAGCTATAAAAAGCTTAAAAAATGCAATAAAAACGCTTTTTAGCTAAATCAGATTTTTTTACTTGTTTTTTTATATTAAAAACGATATGGATGAAATGCACTCTAAAAAAAAAGACAAAGACCTCGGAATGGGTGAACACTGCATGTAGTAAACACTCTAGCGGTAAAGGTTGCCAACATCGTTATTAATGTTGGACGAAGAGTCTTAACCATAGGGGTGAAACATTTTCGCCCCTCCTGGCTTGTCTTAGCGCCTGCCCTTTGCATAATCTGCATAGGGAAGATAAGTTTCAGGTTATTCAACAACAACTTTAAAAAAAAACGATATGGGTATTTTGCGTTTTTTGGATTTTAACTCCCCCCCACTCCGGAACAACTTGCCCATGTATGCCCCCGCCCCCCCCCCGTCTCCGGGTACGCCAATGCCCCCACCCCCTAACTTCGGTGATCGTGTTCATCTATGAGCCCGCTAACAACGTTAAACTACGTACTTAGTTCTTAGCATAGCACCGACCGAATATCAGTGATTATCAGTGATATATCTGGAATTTTCGGAAGCAAGCTTACAACATTTCCAAACTTCTACGATTAAAGAAGTAATTCGTTATGGGCGATATAAGAATTTAAATATATGGCTCCTTTAAATGACATTTTAGTCAATGATATTAAATAGTAGTTCGAATAGGTGTTTCAAATTTAACAAGGTGTTTTTATCGAATAGGTTTTTCAAATTTTTAATTATAAATGCCTGCTTTTTATGACGTATAATCCTTATAAAATAGATATATATTCGCCCACCTAAATTTTGGGCTTTGCGTCGTGCTTCAGGATCTGACCATCACATGAAATAGGGGCATAGGTGGGCAGCCTCTCGGATTTCGGGGGGTATACCCGACCCCTCAAATTTGGGGGGTGTCCTGAAATTTTTTTTAGGGTATATGCCAAATACCCTATTTTTAGCGTTTTTAGTATTAGGACCCCCAAATTTAGGGGGGGTGTCCGGGGGACCTCCAAATTTAAGGGGGGGGTGTCGGCTATAGTCGGGATTTTTTTTTTTGGGGGGGGGTATAAACCCTCCAACCCCCCTTCCCACCTATGAATAGGGGTGATGGTTGAATGGATGATACTGATAAGTGTGTTTGGTCAGGTCCGCGGGGGGGGGGGTCCACCCCGGATGGAAGACCAAAATTTTTTAGGAGAAGAGTCGACTTTTTAGGGGGGTCGACCCCGGGTACGAGATTTCAAATTAAGGGCGGTTAGGGAGGTAATATTTTTATTAAATAATTTAAGTGTTTTTAGGTCTAATATTGAATTTTATATACTAAAACAGCCTATTTAGGCCTAAAAAGTGTACTTGAACACTGCTTTTAACTAAAAAGTGTGTTTGACAGTAAATAAAAAATATACTTCTAAATTGGTCGGGAGGGGAGGGGGAGAATTGTCAACCTCGCTAGGGGGATCAGGCAGGAGCACTCTCGAGCTTTGGGGGAGGGGGGCCCAGTATTTTTTTATGAGGCGGTCCGCAATTTCGGTTCTAGGGGGAGGGGAGGTGGACCCATAGGTGAGCAGGGGAAGGTTTGTGGGGAGTTATACCCCTTCAAAAATGTCGATTATAGCCGACACTACCCTAAAATTTGGGGGTACCCCGGACACCCCCTAAAATTTTGGGGGTCCCAGTACTAAAAACGCTAAAAATGTGGTATTAGAGGAATACCCCCAAAAAATTTTTGAGACACGAGACACCCCCCCAAATTTCGGGAGTCGGGTATACCCCCCCAAAATCCGGGAGGCTGCCCACCTATGGGTGGACCCCTTTGTCCATAGATGTTTTTGGGGAGGGACAGAGGGATTTACCCCCCCTAGAGCCAAAATTTTGGACCCCCTAGAAAAAATCTAGGGGGTCCCCCTCACCCCAAAGCTCGAGAGCGGTCCGTTCTGACCCCCTACTCTAGCGAGGCTGACCCCCCTCCCGACCAATTTAAAAGTATATTTTTGATTTACTGTCAAAAACACAGTTTTTCAGTTAAATACAGTGTTTAAATACACTTTTTAGGCCTAAATAGGCGGTTTTAGTATATAAAATTCAATAATGGACCTAAAAACACTTAAATTGAGTTAAAAAAATTTTGTTAAACAATTGGACCCCCTGACCCTTCCCCCCTAAATTTGAAATCTCGCACCCGGGGTCGACCCCTCTAAAAAACCAGGGGGGTCCGGACCCCCCTCTAAAAAATTTTGGCCTTCCACCCAGGGGTGGAGTGGACCCATAGGTGGGCAGCCTCTCAGATTTTGGGGGGTATAAGGGGGGTTCAAATTTTAGGGGGGTGTCCGGCAAGACCCAAATTTTGAGGGGGGGTGTACCCAATATTTCCGCGCTGCCTTAGAATGGGCTTAAAACGCGTAAAAAAAGGTAAAACAAGCTTATAAATGCTTTAAAACTGTGTAAAACTAAAATAAGACCTTATTGCAAGTTATAAATTTTATTTTTTAATTCTTTTAATAATAACGTGTTTATATATTCTTATAATTAGATTAGAAATCATAGTTTTTTTTAATAATTACGTAATAATAGAAGTTATATTATTGTCTTGATTATAAAGTCAAGTAACACAAACTTTTTAATCCATAATCTTATATTTAATTAAAGATTATATACATACATGGGCGTAGCTAGGAGGGGAGTCTAGAACCCTCTCTTAGGTCGGCAAAGGGAAAAATTTGGGGTTAACCCCCCCCCTTTGCAGTGGCGTGCCCAGGATTTCATTTCTGGGGGGGCGGTCTGGGTGCACTACTAAGTACTAATGTCACGCCCCTGTCGTGATAATAACTTTTTCTTTGTGATATATTGTTGTTTTTTTTAAATAAAATCAGCATAATATACAGTTTTCGTGGCAGGACCTAACGGACATTTAAAAGGGCGCATTTTCCGTGTAAACAAAAGTAACATTTTTGCATAAGTTCCTTGCTGCACATAAAAATCCTTCTTTTTAGTTTATACAAACTGTAATGTTTTAACGTTACCCCCAGGCCGTTGTAAACACTATAAAACACACCTGCAAAACACATAAGTGTAGTTTAAGATTTGGCGTACACGCAGACAGCGCGTGTTGTTAGGCGGCACAGTCACTTTTAGGTGCACGTGACTCTTCTTTTCTGTAGCTGAAGACAGACAGAACCAGCCTTACGGTTCTTCGCCCTTTCCTGTCCGTTGAGCTCTGCTACTGAGAGCTGTTTCGTTATTTTTTTTTATTATTTGTTTAGTATAGTTGTTTTGGTTGTTTGCAGAAGTTCTGCCCTTTTTGTTGTCAGCTTTTTAAATAAAACGTAATTTAATTATTTTCGTCCTATAAATCCAAACACTGCATTTTAGAGACTTATATCATTACACAATATATCTTAAACCATTGCAATCCAAAGGCAGCGGCGACACTAACTCTGAAGGGGGATCTGGAGGCGAGAGCCCCCCAGCGGGGTCAAGGGGCGGAGCCCGTTGTCAGGGGGGTCCGGGGGGCAGAATGCCCACCGGGGGAGAAAATTTTTAATTTAAGGCGCTAAAATACGCTTGAAATTCTATTTCCAGATGATACTTATTACAAAATTTAAGGTTTCTTATACCTACACATTTAAAACATGTGTTTAAAACGTTAATTAAAGGATAATATAGAGTTTATAGTAGTTTTATTAAACTGTATACCTTAACTACTGAACGGGATAATCGATTTGTAATTGAAAAACTAAGATAAATTGTCAATTAACAATTAACTCTCCGCGCGAAGCGCGGAAAATTTTTTTTAGCCCTTTTATAACGCTTAAAAATTTTTCTCCGGGAGGCGAATTTGGGGGGGGGGGTGTCCCCGACTACCCCAAATTTAGGGGGGGGGGTGTCAGCAAAATCCGAAATTTTGGGGGGTATAACCCCCCTGCCCACCTATGGGTGGACCCCCTTCTAACGGACTCGACAAAAACATCTATGCCTCTGTCCCCCTAAACATAAATGATGATACCTATGATAAATTTGTAGCTTGGATTTATAGCAAATTACTCACTCAAAAATATTGGAAAAAACGACCATTACATTTTACATTGGTGTAAAACTATGTAAAACTCCGATAAAAACATTGATAGACACAAAGATTACATCAGTGATGTACTACTCTACTGATATGTTCAAAAGATTGTTATTTTTGTAAAAAAATGAAGTATTTTTTCCTTGCAAGCTTGTGCAAACGTTAAGCCCAACCCCCCCCCCCACCTCCTCCTTCCTGCTCTACCTCGCTACCCTATCAATTGGGGACATTTTTCGACACGGGAAAAAAGCGAGGAACGGAAGAGTTTTCTTCAACTGGAGATGCGAAAAAAAAAGCAAAAAAGAAAACAAATGCAAAAATTTGTACTAAAACAAATGAAGTATTGCAAATTTCGCCCAAATAAGTTAAAAATGGCAAATATTTTTAGTAATTTTTTTATTTTCAAGCACAGGAGCAGCAAAACAGGAAGAAGAACAGCCACTGCAGCAGGGGAATCGCATCGTTGAACCGTGCACATGTCTGCCTTGGTATATTCAAATTAAAAAAAAAACGGTGCTAGAGTCGACAAACAGGCCAAACAAGAAAATTACACCATAGCAACAAGATAACTTGACAACTTTTAAACTTCACAAGATTCTTTTCTTTAATTTTTAACTTGGCCTACTAAGATCGATGTTAAGAAAGCTGTTAAAAAAACGCGTGTCTTTTTACGCATTCAAGACTTATATTCAAAGAACGACGAAACCTGGGAAACAGTCAAAAGGGCAATCGTTAAAGAAGTCAGCAGGGGAATCGCATCGTTGAACCGTGCACAGGTCTGTCTTGGTGTTATTTAAATTAAAAAAAAACGGTGCTAGAGTCGACAAACAGGCCAAACAAGAAAATTACACCATAGCAACAAGATAACTTGACAACTTTTAAACTTCACAAGATTCTTTTCTTTAATTTTTAACCTGGCCTACTAAGATCGATGTTAAGAAAGCTGTTAAAAAAACGCGTGTCTTTTTAGGCATTCAAGACTTATATTCAAAGAACGACGAAACCTGGGAAACAGTCAAAAGGGCCATCGTTAAAGAAGTCATAAAGCAGACAAAGTTTATATTAGTTGTTACAGGAATTTATCTTTAAATAAATTATGCAAAATTAGTCCAAACGCAAAAAAAGTTGAAAAAAAAATTAAACTGAAACAATTGCGCTTTTTTTCAATTGCTATTCATAGATAAATAAATATATGCAAAATTAGTCCAAACAAACTAAGTTTTAAAAAATTTAAACTGAATCAATCGCTTTTTTTCAGTTGCTTTGTTATGAATAATAAAAACGACAAACTATGAGCTCAAAAAAAATTATGATAAGTACCTACCTACTAACAAACCTGTGCACTGATCCCCACGGGTTTTTGGGGGAGAAGCATTCCAAAATAGGGGGCACAGGGGAGCAATAAAACAGAGGGGGCAAGTAAGGGAGAAAGAGAAAAACCTTAAAAAAAGGAGAAAAAAAAACAAAAAAAGCGACAAAAAAAACAAAAAAAGGACAAAAGTAGGCCTAAAATGGCTTAAAATGCGTTAAAATAGGCTAACAAAATGCAAAAAGTTTCCGAAAATACGTCAAAAATTGCGCAATGATTTCGCAGTAATTTTACGGGTGGGGGGATGGAGGCGGAGGGGCTAATAAAGTCACTAATACAGACCTGTGCACGGTCTGGAAATGCCCCCCCTGTTTTATTGGAGGATTTGCCCCCCTCGTTTTATTGCCCCCCCCCCCCGCCAAAAATGAAAAAGCACCCTAAAATTATGACGCCATTTTTGACCTATGATGACGCCATCATCGCAATTTTTTTACAGTTTTTAGCCTATTTCAATGTATTTTAAGCCATTTCAGACCTATTTTTACCTTATTTTTTGCTTTTTGTCCCTTTTTTCTCTTTTCCCCCTGCTTGCCCCCCCCCGTTTAAAAAAAGTTGCCAAGGGGAAGAACCTACTTTCATATTGATTTGTGGCTTTGACATTTTTTTATGTTTTTACTTGCTTTAACAATGGTCTTAACAAATTTTCTTAGTTTTTTTACAAAAAAAAACTAAAACATGATAGGCTTTGCAAGTTAATAATTTTATATTATAGGTATAAGCAATACCTTTATTAAACACAAAACAACAACAAAACAGTGACATAACATTTATTAAAATTTAGCAAAATCAATAATAATCACACTTAATAAAAAAAAGAATTCGAACAAATTTATTTGCTTCGATCTGATATTGATTAAATTCTAAATATTCCACTGCACAGCATGTTTCTACAAATTATAGGATGTAAGAAGGCCTAATCAGTAAGAATTTTATTCCGTAGATAGGTTATAAGTTTCATCAAGGTAATCTATTACAGCAGGAATCGATTGAAGTCTATTAAAAATTCGTTTTTCTGATTTTCTCATCTGAGCATCCAGCATGAACATAAGATGATGATGAAAGTTACTAAAGTGAACACCTCGATCCATTGCGATATCTACCTAAAAAATTTATTTTGTCATTTCCTAAATAAGTAAGTTGAAGGTATAATTTTAATGTACATAGTGGTTATATTATTTCAGAAAAATTCTGTAAACTTCAGCCTCGCTGTGGTGGGGTCAGGCCGGACCGCTCTCTAGCTTTGGGGGGAGGGGGGCCTGAATGTTTTTGGGAGTGTAAACCATAGGTGGGCAGAGGGTGGTTGGGTTGGGGGAAGTTGTACCTCCCCACTTAAAAAAATTCCGATTATCGCCGACACCCTCCCTAAAATTTGGGGGTACCCCGGACACCCCCCCTAAAATTTGGGGTGTCCCAGTACTAAAAAATGGAGTATTTAAGGTATACCTAAAAAAATTTCGGAACATCCCCAAATTTGGGGGGTCGTCGGGTATACCCACTCCGAAAAAATCCAGAAAGCTGCCCACCTATGGTTAAACCCTAAATTAGGGGAGTTTAAAAATCCCAAAAACGCATTTTTCCCATACTGGTTTTTTCTGTAGTGCATTTTACCCATATCGTTTTTCTATTTTGAAGAAAAATAGGTAAAAAACGCTAATTTTAAGTTAAAAAGCCTTTTTAATTGCATTTTTGAGCTTTTTATTGCTTAAAACATTTATTTTGATTTCAAAACTTAAGTTAAAAGGCAGTTAAAAGTCATTTTAGAGACATTTTTTTCTTTGTTTTTGGAAAATTGGGGGGGGTTAACCTTTTCTTCGCCCTTCTGAGTGGAGGAGGGGTTAAACAAACCCCCATCTCAGAATTTGGGAGGGGGGTTAACCGCCCTTTAACCTTCCCCCGTGTCCATTTATGCACAAAGGGGCAGGGCCGCAGGGGTATCCTCCTCCTGTACCATACCTCCAAAGGCGATCTCCTCCCCTCCCTAAAATACCTACTATGGCGTATCCATCTGCCAGTGACCTTCGCCCATACTTCTTTTAACCAACACCAATTTTTTTTAAAAAATATTTTTCTTTTTTTGGTAAATTTAACAAAACTAAGCATGATAATTTTTTGAGAAACAAAATATGATTGTAGCGCTAAAAATAATGTGCTTGTGTGATTAGAACTTACCCAATCTTTTACGCAGCTTAGTGGGGTTACATCATACCCTGCAAATAAAGCTGGATTATGCAGCAGCCCACGAGCGACCATTACACCTAAACAAAATAATAAAACTAAGTAAAACAACAAGTAATTTTAACATTTTAGTTTTTGTAAATAATTATTGTTGTAATCTGCTGAAACCGCTCTATTACAGTGTTTTTAAATTCGCGATTTAATGCACCTAAAGGTTGGTGCCTGTCCCAAGCTAGTACTGCATGACTGTCTAACCCGTTCCCGTCACGTCACTGTCTTTTCCCTGGTTGCAACCGTAAAACCTTTGTATTACCGCGATAAACTTTCGTTTCACGATGGTTGGTAGTATCCACGCTAACTTGTTTTAGCGCCTGCATTTGGATAAACTGTTTAGAAAAAATAAGTTTCGGGCTATGCAACAACAAAAACAACCATTGTACTATGTAGAATTCACCGCGGTTAACGTATCACCTAGGTTTTATCTAGGTCATACATAATGCACACTATCTGTGAATAAAAGCTTCGTTTTGCTAACGTAAAGTTTTTCCATTTTAATTTGTTCGCACACTTTCGTACTAATCACGCACAAACTATTACGTACAGACTGACCTAAAAACGCTGATACCACCACCGTGAAAAGAAGGTTTCACTGTTGTTGTAACCGGAAAAAACAAATCAGGAGAACGGGTTAAATTCAAGGTGAGAGAATCAATAGTTAATTGCCTACTGATTGTCTATTCAATACCCAGCCGTAAGCATAGGTGGACAGGGCGAGGTTGGGGGTTATTATGGTTATACCGCCCAAAAATCCCTATTACTGCCGACACGCGACACCCCCTTAAATTTGGGTTACTTTGGACACTGCCCCCCCCCCCGCCAAAAAAAATTTGGAGGGTAGGGTCCCAACACTTAAAATGGGGTATTTCAGTTCAGGTATACTCTAAAAAAATTATTACGATACCTTCCCCCGATTTCGGAAGTCGAGTATGCTTTCCAAAATCTAAAAAGCTGCCCCACCTTTGCCTAGCGGGTTCCTATTCTCCCATAACTCGTTAATAGGTTATGAAACTTACGAAACAAAGGTCACCAAATCAAAAAATATCATGTTTGATTTCTGTAAAACTTGTTAAAAAACATAATTGTGAAAATAGGATTGCTAGCTGCTCATTTTCAAAAATGTTTTATTTTCGGTAATTTTAGGTCTCATAGCTAAACACTTTTCTGAGATAATCTTAGGCATGGACTTTTACGTAAGATCGAGATATTAAAGATTCTGAAATATTTGAGCCAATATGGCTTTTTGAAGGTAAAAATTAGATTTTTTTTTAAAAGTTCACTAGTCTATGTTTTCCTTGTTACTGGATTTTAATTTGTGCAAAAAATATTTATTGAATTATTCTTGTTCGCCTTATTACTACTTTAAAATATTTTTTACCGTTTACACCGGTTCGAGCCACAATGCCGTCCACCTGTTTCATGCTGGTGATATCACCGTTGGCGACGACTGGGACGGTGACAGAAGACTTACACAAAGCGATCGCTTCCCAATTCACCGGATCTTTTCGTTGTTTCGGAGTTCGCCCGTGCACGGAAATATATGAAACCCCTAAAACAATGAAATAAAATTTAATAATTAGACGTTTGATATTTGCCAGGGAAAAAATTGGGTTTAAAAAACATTGAAAAAAGGCCTTCTCGTCATCTGAAATTTAATTAAAAAAAAACTTACCCGCTCGTTCCGCCCGCTGACACAATTCCACGGTCTTACTTAAATCATCCATTAGGCGAATTTTTATAGATACGGAGAAATCGTTGTTGGCAACTATTCTTCGCACACCTGAAAAGTAGCGCAATTTTGGTCGGTATATACTATTATATAATTACAAAGCTATGATAAAATCACAAGGTTTAAATACGGGAAGCATTTAATGTTGTTGTTGGGTTTTTTGTTAGCCGGTTTTTGGAGGTAAAAATTTGGGGATCCTAAAAGGGGGTCCAGCGTGGTCGTATTGAGATTATAAAACACAATAACACAAATTTAGAAATGAAGACTAATTAAAACATTAAGAATGGGGTGGGTCCAGCGTAGTCATACCAAGATTACAAAACAAAGTAACACAAATTTGGAAGTGGAGACTATATAAAATTAATCGAGCGCTAAGCGGAGCGCGAGAAAATGTTTAAAAAAATGGCCTTACTAGAACACCAAATTTTTATCCTTGGCGATCCAAAAGGGGGGTCTAGAGACTAGACCCCCTAGATTCTCCTGGCTACGCCCATGCCTGCTAGCCCTCCCCCGTTTTATTATAAAAAATCAGCCCCCCCCCCTGGATCACCTCCCTCTTAAATTTGAAATCTCCAACCCCGGGTCGACCCTCCCTCTTAAAAAGCCAAGGAGGTCCAGACCCCCCGGACCCCAAAAAAATATTTGGCCTTTTACGAGAGGGTGGACTCATACATGGGCACGGTTGGGGGGAGGTTAACCCCTCCCCCAAATTCCTAGATGGGTTTTAACCCCCCTCCCACTCAGAAGTGGGGGGAAAGAAAAAGTAATCCCCCAATTTTTAAAAAATGAAGAAAAAAGTCTTTAAAATGACATCTAACTGCCTCCAAGCTCTAACTTAATTTTTAAGGTTAAAATGAGTGTTTTAACCAATTAAAGACGTTTTTGTTCTAAAAAGCAAACAATCTTTAATTTTCACAAAAAGCAAACAATTTTTCGCAACAACAACTACACATCAAACATTCCAACAGACATACACAACAAAACATACAAAGCACTAAAACAACAAATCCACACAAACACAGTCACAACAAATCACATTAACAACACTCTAATAAACCCAATACTTCAAACAAAAGCACCAGCAATAAGCAACGAGGAGGAAAATCTTCCTCGCGGGGTCAGGAGAAGCCTCGCCCAACTTGGGCGGAGAAATCTCTACTCTTACCTACACAAAATCAATCACACAAAATACACATCACCAAACTGCCCGCTATGCAAAACACAATTTCACATGCACACACATTAATACGACCTTGGGACCAGAAGACATTTGGGGGAGCCGAAAGTTGGAAGAGGGGGTAAGCAAGGCGAGGAGCGTGCCGGATGGAAATGAACAGGGTCGGTTGAACAAAACTCTGGCCGTTGGCAAAAGACAACAACAACAGGTCAAACACCTATGCCTATGTATCAATCAATGTATGGTTACAAACATAAGTGGGCAGGGGGTTATACTCCCCAAAAAAAATTTTAAAACTGGCGAAACCCCCCTCACAAATTGGGGAAGTACCAATACAAAAAACTCCAATAATAGGGTATTTGGGGTCAAGGGCGTAGCCAGGGGGGGGGTTGTAGGGGTGGCAACCTCCCCCCTTTTGGGTTGGCGGAGGTAAAAATTTGGGGGTCCGAAGAGAACAATTTTAAAAAATTTCCTCGCGCTTCGCTCCGCTCAGCGCTAGACATTTATATACCTTTTTACAACATTTAAGTGATGTTTTTAATGAATTTCAAAGACAATTTTAGAAAATTTTTTCGTGCTATCGCACGATTTTTAATGTTATACCTTTTTAAACCGGAAATTTTTCAAGTTTAACTTAAAAAAACAATGCAAATAACAACAAAAAGAATCACCTAGTGCGAAGCGCAAAAAATTTTACCCTTTTTTAATGTCTTTTTTACGGTATTTTGAAAATTTGGAGTACAACCCCCTACAACCCCCCCCCCTTTCAAAAAATTTGTATGGAGTACAACCCCCCTTTCCGAAATCCTGGCTAACGCCCCTGTTTGGGGTATATCCAAAAAAGTTTTGGGACCCCCTCCCCTCCCAAATCCAGGGTCAAGTACACTCCCCTCCCAAATCCGAGAGGCTGTTCACCTATGTTTTGGTTACAAACCATCTCCACCGAGCGATCTCATCGGTGTTTATCTACGACCGCTGCATCTACTTACGTGTGCTTTGCCTACATTAAACGAAGTACACGAATACCACTACCATAGATGGCCACGATAAAAAAGTTAGGGGAGGGGGGTGTTTACCCCGGGTAAATGACATTTCAAAATCTAGGAGGGGGGTCCTAGGGGGGTCGACCCCCCCCCCCTAGCTTTCTAGGGAGGGGGTCGACCCGGGGTGGAAGATTTTAAAACCTAGAGGGGGGTCAGGTGGGGTCCAATTTCTGAAACAAAATACTTTTAAACCATTTAATGTTTAATAATAGTTTTTTATAAGATAATACTACATTTTATTGAAAAGCGATATTTAGGTATAAAAAGGGTGTAAAAACATGAATGTGTGTTAAAAATTCACGTTTTTAGAAGAAAATTTAGTATAAAAAAGTACTTAAAATTTTCTTGAGAGGGGAGGGGGAAGGGGTCAGATTTTAAAATCTAGAGGGGGGTTTGGGGTAAAAAATTTGAAAATTCGGAGGGAGGGGGGCCCCCTGGATTTTTTTCTAGGGGGCCCCCAAAAATTTCGAGGCTAGAGAGGGGTGGACGTGGACCCCACCCTACCCGGCTACCCCCCCTTGTACATCTATGACCACTAACCTTTGACAATATCTGCCACTAGTTCTGGTTGGGATATTAACGCACATCCTATTCCTTCTTTTATGGCCCATTTCTGCGGACATCCACAATTTAAGTCTACCCCATCAGAGTGCCTATAAAAAGGTGAATTTTATTTTAATATTATGTTTAATGTTTTTATACTTTAAAAAAAGACAAGAAACACGCTCTTGTTTTTTCTAGTTAACTTGATGAAATTACATAATTTTTACATATTTTTAACAGAATGACTTCATGACATAAATGAGGTCAAAGGAGCACAAATAAAATTCTTAGACCGTCCAAAATAAATGCTCTTTAAATAGTGGGCCGGTGGAGCAAAAATTTATAAATGTTATATAGCGTTAATGTTAAGAAGGCAAGGGTAAATATTAAACTTAAAGTAGAAAGGTTTAGTATAAATCAACAAACAGTCTTCCCGTTTTCAATTATAAAAAACAAGTTAATTTGAAAAAATGGCAGCAAAAGCTTTAATTCATGTCGACTAATTTTGCGACCGAAACCAGAGGGTGTCTTCTCTAGATTCCAAGAACAAGAACGCATCAAGGTAGGAGTCGGAGAGGTAAGAAAACTTTCTAGAAAGCAAACATTTCCTTTTTGATTTAAAAATTTTTTTTTCAAAACTTCCACACCTGTGCACTGCCCCCCGGGGTTTTATTGGGGATGGGGGCAATTCCAAAACGGGGGGCAACTTTTTTGAAACGGGGGGCAATAAAACGGGGGTAAGCAGGGGAGAAAGAAAAAAGAGAAAAAAGGAGAGAAAAAGAAGGGAAAAAGGAAAAAGGGAGAAAAAAGCGAAAATAAGATAAAAATAGGTCTAAATGGCTTAAAATACATTGAAATAGGCTAAAAACTGCGAAAAATTCGCGATGATGGCCAGGGGCGTAGCCAGGATTTAGGAAAAGGGTTTGTACTTGTACTCCATACAAATTTTTCGAAAGGAGGGTTGTAGGAGATTGTACTCCAAATTTCCAAAATACCGTAAAAAAGACATTAACGAAGGTAAAAAAAATTTTGCGCTTCGCGCTAAGTAATTCTTTTTGCTGTTTTTTTGCATTGTTTTTTAAGTTAAACTGAAAATCGTTTAGCTTTTCTAAAACTTGAAAAACTCTCTGACAGAAGAAATAAAACCGATTAATGTGAAGTATATAAAATAATCAATGGAAAATCTAGCCTCCTTGCAGGAAACCTTTTTTTCTTTTAATACTAACCCAACACGAGGTCATCCATTTAAACTACAACTTGATGATAGCAGAATTGATGCAAGAAAATATTGTTTCCCTAATCGGGTAATTAGTAACTGGAACACTCTGAGTGCCTCCCAGGTTACCTCTAAATCGGTCAGTATATTTAGAAAATCGTTAAATTAGCTGCAACGCAGGGACGTAGCCAGGGGGGGGGGGCGGAGGGGCGGCCGCCCCCCCCAAAACGGTCGGACCGGAGGAAAATAAAGGATAGTGGTTGGGCGAGGTTCGGGGGTGGGGCGGCCGCCCCCCCCGAAATGGTCGCCAGATAGTAAAATTTGGGGGTTTTCAGAGGCTAAAAATACAAAATTTTCTAGCGCCTCGCTAATCGCTCGGCGCCAAACTTTAAAATAATTTTAGTACCCCAATGGACCCCCAAAACCAAAAATTTGTTCCGCTTCGCTTTGCTCAGCGGTCACTTTCTATAGTATACATACATATATACCTCGTTATTTATGTTGCCTGATGCTAATGTTATTTCAAAGTTAGTACAATAATTTTTATAAGTAATAAGTACTACACAGAAAGAAAAACAAACAATCATATTGTTTGATTTATGTACCTCCTCCCTCCTAAATTTTCCTGCCGCCTATAGCATTGGCTCGGATTTTTTCATATAGGTAGGTACCCCAGAAAACATGGAGCCGAGATGCTGCTCATGTGCTTTGGTTTACAATGTGGGTTTAGCCAAGGGGTCTGAAACTAACGTCTCTAAATTCCTTTTTGTAAAATCCAGGCTCTGCCAATGTGTGCTTATGTAATTTTTAACTAAGAAAACATGTTTTTACCGCTAAAAACATTAGATAATACGTTATTAGGCCAAAAACAGTGTATTATACAGCTTTATCTACGTTTATCCCTGCTTTTTTAACGTTTTCAAAAATTAAGGGGGGCTCGCCCACCACCCCCTAACAAAATTTCGGGGGGGGGGGGGGGGGGGGGCGGAGCCCCCCCGAAATTTTTTTTGTACTAAAATCCGCCCCCCCCCAAAATGAAACTCTGGCTACGTCCCTGCTGCAACGTCATAATATTTGTAGTGATAAGCTCAAATTCCGCCCAGTTTTTTTTTCTAAATAATCATTCTTATAAACTCTGTGCATTTTGGTACAAAGTAATGACCTGCTCAGTATCAGTGCTGAAGTCAAAGCAAAGCTTCAGCCTTCTGAGCAGTTTTTAGCAATAATATCATAATTAACGCTTTCATGAAGAACTATGTTGCTTGAGGATCGCACACATTACTTTTGTAACTTTTTGTAATTATTGATCTGGAATGTTTTCTTTAACAAAAAATAATAACCTCTTTATTTTTGGATACATTTAAATCATGGGGTCTCCCAACAGTAATGCGTTATTATTATTTTTATTGTTTTTTGATTATATTTTGTAACCATTTATTAATAGGTACTAGTTTTTATATATACTGTGGTGTTTGTGATAAAAAATTTATACTTAATATTGTGTTTGTGTGTGATATCTTTTATTTTTATTTTTATTATTTGATGTGTTCTTTTTGAAAACATTTTGCTAAAATAAATTTCTTTCTTTCTTCTTCTTCTTTCTCTCTTAGAATATTAAAGACTGCCCTCTCCCCAGTTTATTGCCTCTATCAGGCCAAAAATGAAAAAGTGCCCCAAAATTATGATACCATTTTTTTACCTATTATGACGCCATCATCGTGAAATTTTTGCAGTTTTTAGCCTATTTGAATGTATTTTAATTCATATTAGGCCTATATTTACTTAAATTTCGTCTTTTTTGTCCTTTTTTTTCTTTTTTTTCTCTTTTTCTACTGCTAGCCTTCCCCCTTTTTATTTTAAAAAATCGGCCCCCCCTGGATCCATACATGGGCAAGTTGGTCCGGAGTGGGGGGGGGGGTTAAAACCCAAATTAGGGGGAGGGATTAAAATCCGAGAAACGCAAAATACCCATATCGTTTTTTTTCTGGAGTGCATTTTACCCATATCGTTTTTCGATTTTGAAGGGAAAAATAGGTAAAAAACGCTAATTTTAGGTCAAAAAGCCCTTTTTATTGCATTTTTGAGCTTTTTATTGCTTAAAACATTCATTTGGACCTCAAAACTTAAGTTTGGAGGCAGTTAGAAGTCATTTTAAAGACATTTTTTTTCTTCATTTTTCCAAAATTGGGGGGGGGGGTTAACTTTTTCTCCCCCCCCCCCCCACTTCTGAGTGGGGGGTGGTTAAACCCCACTTCTCAGAATTTGGGGGGGGGGGGTTAACCCCCCCCCAACCCTCCCCCGTGCCCATGTATGCCTGGATCCCCTCTCCCTAAAAATTGAAATCTCAAAACCCGGGTCGACCCCCCCCCCTTTAAAAGCGAGGGAGATCCGGACCCTGCTAGACCCCAAAAAAATATTTTCCACGAGGTAAGGTGGACTCATACACGGGAAAAGGTTTGTTATGTTTCAAAAGAATTAAGATGATTATTAGGCTTAAGGTCTCTCCGGAGAGTTTTCTTAAGTATGGAAAAAATTTTGGCATACGAAATCTCGTGAAATACAGTAATATTTCACTAAAAAATTTATATGAGTGTTAAAAAGGCATAAATATCACGATTATAAAGTGAACATTCATTATATTATTGTAAGTAATTGAAATAATTGATATTAAAAATCAAATTGCAATGAAATTTTTTTAAAACCCTTAAAAATATTTAGTGCACACTAGTTATTAAAAAAAATACTTCCAATAGAGAGACACCGTTACCCTTTTTCACGTACGTAAAAATTAAATTGAATACTGTTGTATTTATGGTTTAATATACAATTTTCCGTGAAAAATGGGGGTTAATTTTTTCAAAATTTCGTTAAAACTTCGATTTAATTTAATTTGGTAAAATTTAAAGCCCCAGATACTATATATCTATTGAAATTTATAATTTTTGGAAGGCCAAAATATCTTTTGTATTTTTTAACGCATCAATAGTTTTGTCGTGCGTTGTGCGTTTTATCGATTTTTGTCAGAGGGTTTGTTTATAAATCGCTTTTAGAGCTCATCATCCCATGGTAGCAGTGGCATTGTCGGTTAGCGCGTCGTCAAATTTTTGAAAGGTCCCGAGATCGATTCCCACATAAAACATATTTGGCCACAATTTTTTTTATTTTAATGTGTTTTTTTTATTTTTTTATAATTTTAAAAATTTATTTTACATAAATTCAAAAAATATCATTATTGTAAACAGGATCTGTTGCCTGCTTTTCGCCAATTAGTCAAATTTTCGTCATTTGAATATCTTAAAATATTATAATACTCTATAAGTATAATAACTCAAAAATAAATTGTGTGTAAATAAAAATGGGTAATTTTTGCTCTTTATAGCAATTGGTTTACTACTGAACGCTCTGCAATAAAAACTGTCCGGAGAGACCTTAAATACTGATTTTAAAAAATCTTAGAGCAAAAGTTATTAAAAAATATTTCTCCTCCAAAAGAAATTTCACTCCCTGTTGGGCCTTTTTTTAAAAGAGTTAAAGTTTTTAGATGTCCTTCAAGAGTAATAACTTTAAAATCTTATCCCTTGGTGGGATTATACATGGGCAAGGTGGTCCGGAGTGGGGGGGTTAAACCCCAAATTAGGGAAGGGGGGTTAAAATCCGAGAAACGCAAAATACAATACAATACCCATATCGTTTTTTTGGAGTGCATTTTACCCATATCGTTTTTCCGTTTTAAAGAAAAAAATAGGTAAAAAACGCTAATTTTAGGTCAAAAAGCTCTTTTTATTGAAATTTTGAGCTTTTTACTGTTTAAAACATTCATTTTGACCTAAAACATAAGTTTGGAGGCAGTTAGTCAGTGATTTTAAAGACTTTTTTTTTCATTTTTCCAAAAATTGGGGGGTTAACCTTTTCTCCCCCCAACTTCTGAGTGGGGGGGGGGGGGGGGGGAAACTCCTTTTTTAAGAATTTGGGGGGTTAACAACCCCCCCTCACCCCCCCCCCTCGTGCCCACCCATGTATGCTTAGGAAAGAATGCCAAGTTGTGAACTCATATCACGTCAAAATCAATAATAATAATACCCACGGAACAACATATTCAGTTGCCTTGATCATATCAACGGCATCAGAAGCTGCAAATTGAACAATTAGAGGTCGATCATCTGAAAAACAACAATTTTTATCCATAAATTTAATTTTGTCCCTAAAAATGGGGAGTGAAAGAAATCAACAACGACAAAACAGTGAACTGTCTTCTGCGGTAAAATGGTCATTTTGAAATCATATTTATACAGATTTATATGCATATCGCAATTAAACCTCAAAATTTTCCCAAGAAGCCTTGGAAACCAAAACATTTATCAAACTAAAGCTAAGTTTTAATTACATTTGACTAAAAAAAACTACATAATATTTATATAAAACAAATAAAAAAGGGATACCATTTTCAGTGGTGAACTCAGCATTTCGAGCTTTTTCCGACTGCCAGAAGCTACTGCTTATAATCATCGGTGTATACACCAAATCTGTCTTGTACTTACGAACCAGTTTTCGAAATGGTAGTCTAAATGGTAGTTGAAATGGTAGTCGAAATTCAGTTTATACAGCAATTCACAAAATATAAATAATACTTGTTGGAATGACTTTTTTTTAAATTTTCAAAACGGTACAAGTACTAAACGCAAACGCGTACCAAAAATCAGTTTGAGAATTCCACTAAACAAACATATTTAAATAAAAAAAAACATGTTTCTAGGTCAATTCTGATCTTGTGATCTCAATTTTAAAAAAGTGAATAAACTGCCCTTTAGGAAAATAAATGGTGTTTTATAGCCAAAGAATGACCTTTTTGAGGAAGGTACATTTTAAAAAATGCTGTTAAAAAATTTTTTTTCAATAGTGCTTCAACCAACATAAACGAATAATTGTTGAATTGCCGACTGTCTGGCGGTTATAAAAATATTGTTTTTCTGGTCGTCACCAATTTTGTATAGCAACCGCTTAAAAAAGTCTCAAAGTTCAGTCGTAAAAAATTAAAATTTAAAAAAAGAATAATTTAATAAAAATGTCTCATAAAACAATTTAATTTAGCTTGATTTTTAGGCTTTGCTTACGCGTAGAAAAAAATAAAGCTGATTAAAAATAAGTTTAAATCAGCTTTTTGGGCAAAAACAAATTTGTTGCCCATATTTTTGGTGGTCCATGTTACTATCAAATTTATAATTTTTTTTTGTAAATTTTAAGATTCGCCGGACTTCCATTCCAGCAATGTTAAAACAAAGTTTTTAATTTAGTTTAACGGTTTATTAAAATTCTTTCTAATCAGTAAAAAGTGTGTACCCAAAATATTGTCATGTTTTGCCAAAAAGAAAGTCTGCAGTCCACAATTAAGATTATTTTTTAGTTTTATCACAATCAAGGACGTTGCCAGGGTAGGGGTTATGGGAGTTGTAACCCCCCCCCGTCTATTTGGGCTGGCGGAGGTAAAAATGTGGGGGTCCTAAGAGAACAATCTTAACAATTTTCTTGCGCTTCGCTCCGCTCAGCGCTCGACATTTATATACCTTTTTACAACTTTTAACTGATGTTTCTAATAAATTTTAAAGACATTTTTTAAAATTTTGTATGAAGTGCGACCCCCCCCCATTTTCAAAATTTTGGCTACGCCCCTGATCACAATGCCCCGCTAACGACGCACGTATGCCCCGAATATTTTATTACTGTTTGGGTATTTAATATAAGAAAAACTACCATAATATGGCCAGTATATATTATATACTGGCAACTGCCATACTTACTTACTTGGAATATCTGACCATTGGAGCAGCAATAGTAACTGTTTTACAATTATCACCAAACCATTTGCTGCAGCCTGCATTTTTACATTGTCTTTCAACATCTCGTCTTCCGAAAGCTTGTCTTTTAAACATCTCGTCTTTAGATACCTACTTAAAACAAGACAAGATGTTTAAAAGACAAAGTTTTTGAAGACGAGTTGCAGAAGCTCTCTTGGTCTTTGATCACTGGCTGTTATTTTGTTGGATGGGTGTGTTGCTGCATTGTTTTTGCTAAAAATTGTGTTGAGAGGAGGTTGGTGTGGTTTTATATTGGTAGAACTTTGGTATCTTGGTGTATGTGGTCAGTTGGCGCCATTTTGTGGCAGCCGGTTGCTGGGGGGCGAAAGCCCCCCATTGGGGTCAAGGTGCAGAGCCCGTTGTCAGGAGGGTCCGGAGCAGAATTCTCCCCCTCGGGGGAGAAAATTTTTAATTTAAGGCCCCAAAATACGCTAGAAATTTTAATTCCAGATGATACATATCAAAAAATTTAAGGTTTTTTTATTCCTTTACATTTAAAGATGTGCTTAAAACGTCAATAAAAGCTTAATAGTGTTCATAGTGTTCACAGTAGTTTTATTAAACATGTATGTCTTAACTATTCAACGGCATAATTGATTTGAAGTCAAAAAAACTAAGATAAATTGCTAATTTAAACTACCCGCGAAGCAAGGAAAATTTGGTTTTTTGACTATTAATATGCTTTTGGAAGGCATCAAGAAAGTTTCTGTATTGATATTAAAGAAAAAAATTTTTCTCTCAAAATTCAAAAAACGTAAGGTTCTTCCTTATGAAAAAATCCGGCTTCGCCAGATTTCGAGGGGGGGGGAAGGGCCGCTTCCCCTCACCCCACCCCCTGGACACGCCACTGCCCTCCCCGTTTTGGAATTGCCCCCCCCCAATAAAACCCCAAGGGGGGAGTGCACATGTCTGGGGGGAATTTATTTTTGCAAAAGGTATTATTGCAGAAGAGATTCTTTCCGAAGATATAATGCACAATGTGGTTTTTCCTTGCGCCATGTTGTGGTTTTTCCTTGCGTCATGGTCTAAACTCCAAAGCGTGGACCAACTGAAACAAGACAAGACAAGACTAGGACGAGATTAATTTAGATTCACAAAGGAGGATAATTTTTTATATTTAAACATGCAGCAAAATACTGCTACTACAACAAATGACAATGTCAATAATGCAGGCTGCAGCAAATGGTTTGGTGATAATTGTAAAACAGTTACTATTGCTGCTCCAATGGTCAGATATTCCAAGTAAGTAAGTATGGCAGTTGCCAGTATATAATATATACTGGCCATATTATGGTAGTTTTTCTTATATTAAATACCCAAACAGTAATAAAATATTCGGGGTATACGTGCGTCGTTAGCGGGGCATTGTGATCAGGGGCGTAGCCAGAATTTTGAAAATGGGGGGGTCGCACTTCATACAAAATTTTAAAAAATGTCTTTAAAATTTATTAGAAACATCAGTTAAAAGTTGTAAAAAGGTATATAAATGTCGAGCGCTGAGCGGAGCGAAGCGCAAGAAAATTGTTAAGATTGTTCTCTTAGGACCCCCACATTTTTACCTCCGCCAGCCCAAATAGAGAGGGGGGGGGGTTACAACTCCCATAACCCCTACCCTGGCAACGTCCTTGATTGTGATAAAACTAAAAAAATAATCTTAATTGTGGACTGCAGACTTTCTTTTTGGCAAAACATGACAATATTTTGGGTACACACTTTTTACTGATTAGAAAGAATTTTAATAAACCGTTTTTTTTTGTTTATTAACACGGTGAGAGACTTTTTCCCACTTAATGGTGGGCGACATAGTACGCACTCTATATACATACATAAATTTTCAGCTTCACATCGTCCCCCCCACAACAATCCCCCCCCCCCCCCCCCCCCTCCCTTTTCTTCTTCTTCTCAAGCCTCCCCACCTCCCCCCCCCCCCTTAAACTAAATTAAAAACTTTTTTTTACTCACGTTACAATGGCCACACCTCTCACAAATCCCGCGGCGAGGGGGGGGCGTCTCGCGAAAAATATAGTAGCCAAACATCTCCTTCTCGCCCTTCATCATCACACAACAACCCTCACATTGCTGGAATGACTTTTCTAGGTTTTTTGGACGGTAAGACAGTGCAAATTCTGCCCCCCATTAACAACAAAACAACAAAAAACAAACTAAAAAAACTTGTTTACATGCGGGAAGGAAGCCCGCAAAAATTTACAAAAAAAAAATTATAAATTTGATAGTAACATGGACCACCAAAAATATGGGCAACAAATTTGTTTTTGCCCAAAAAGCTGATTTAAACTTATTTTTAATCAGCTTTATTTTTTTCTACGCGTAAGCAAAGCCTAAAAATCAAGCTAAATTAAATTGTTTTATGAGACATTTTTATTAAATTATTCCTTTTTTAAATTTTAATTTTTTACGACTGAATTTTGAGACTTTTTTAAGCGGTTGCTATACAAAATTGGTGACGACCAGAAAAACAATATTTTTATAACCGCCAGACAGTCGGCAATTCAACAATTTTTCATTTATGTTGGTTGAAGCACTATTGAAAAAAATTTTTTTAACAGCATTTTTTAAAATGTACCTTCTTCAAAAAGGTCATTCTTTGGCTATAAAACACCATTTGTTTTCCTAAAGGGCAGTTTATTCACTTTTTTAAAATTAATTGAGATCACAAGATCAGAATTGACCTAGAAACATGTTTTTTTATTTAAATATGTTTGTTTAGTGGAATTCTCAAACTGATTTTTGGTACGCGTTTACGTTTAGTACTTGTACCGTTTTGAAAATTTAAAAAAAAGTCATTCCAACAGTTATTATTTATATTTTGTAAATTGCTGTATAAACTGAATTGCAGACTACCATTTCGAAAACTGGTTCGTAAGTACAAGACAGATTTGGTGTATACACCGATGATTATAAGCAGTAGCTTCTGGCAGTCGGAAAAAGCTCGAAATGCTGAGTTCACCACTGAAAATGGTATCCCTTTTTTATTTGTTTTATATAAATATTATGTAGTTTTTTTTAGTCAAATGTAATTAAAACTTAACTTTAGTTTGATAAATGTTTTGGTTTCCAAGGCTTCTTGCGAAAATTATGAGGTTTAATTGCGATATGCGTATAAATCTGTATAAATATGATTTCAAAATGACCATTTTACCGCAGAAGATAGTTCACTGTTTTGTCGTTGTTGATTTCTTTCACTCCCCATTTTTAGGGACAAATTTAAATTTATGGATAAAAATTGTTGTTTTTCAGATGATCGACCTCTAATTGTTCAATTTGCAGCTTCTGATGCCGTTGATATGATCAAGGCAACTGAATATGTTGTTCCGTGGGTATTATTATTATTGATTTTGACGTGATATGAGTTGACAACTTGGCATTCTTTCCTAAGCATACATGGGTGGGCACGAGGGGGGGGGGTGGGGGTTGTTAACCCCCCAAATTCTGAAAAAAGGAGTTTCCCCCCCACTCAGAAGTTGGGGGAAGAAAAGGTTAACCCCCCAATTTTTGGAAAAATGAAAAAAAAAGTCTTTAAAATCACTGACTAACTGCCTCCAAACTTATGTTTTAGGTCAAAATGAATGTTTTAAACAGTAAAAAGCTCAAAATTTCAATAAAAAGAGCTTTTTGACCTAAAATTAGCGTTTTTTACCTATTTTTTTCTTTAAAACGGAAAAACTATATGGGTAAAATGTACTCCAAAAATACGATATGGGTATTGTATTGTATTTTGCGTTTCTCGGATTTTAACCCCCTTCCCTAATTTGGGGTTTAACCCCCCCCACTCCGGACCACCTTGCCCATGTATAATCCCACCAAGGGATAAGATTTTAAAGTTATTACTTTTGAAGGACATCTAAAAACTTTGACTCTTTTAAAAAAAGGCCCAACAGGGAGTGAAATTTCTTTTGGAGGAGAAATATTTTTTAATAACTTTTGCTCTAAGATTTTTTAAAATCAGTATTTAAGGTCTCTCCGGACAGTTTTTATTGCAGAGCGTTCAGTAGTAAACCAATTGCAATAAAGAGCAAAAATTACCCATTTTTATTTACACACAATTTATTTTTGAATTATTATACTTATAGAGTATTATAATATTTTAAGATATTCAAATGACGAAAATTTGACTAATTGGCGAAAAGCAGGCAACAAATCCTGTTTACAATAATGATATTTTTTGAATTTATGTGAAATAAATTTTTAAAATTATAAAAAAATATAAAAAACATTATTAAAATAAAAAAAAATTATGGCCAAATATGTTTTATGTGGGAATCGATCTCGGGACCTTTCAAAAATTTGACGACGCGCTAACCGACTATGCCACTGCTACCATGGGATGATGAGCTCTAAAAGCGATTTATAAACAAACCCTCTGAAAAAAATCGATAAAACGCACGACAAAACTATTTATGCGTTAAAAAATACAAAAGATATTATGGCCTTCCAAAAATTATAAATTTCAATAGAAATATACTATCTGGAGCTTTAAATTTTACCAAATTAAATTAAATCGAAGTTTTACCGAAATTTTGAAAAAATTAACCCCCATTTTTCACGGAAAATTGTATATTAAACCATAAATACAACAGTATTCAATTTAATTTTTACGTACGTGAAAAAGGGTAACGGTGTCTCTCTATTGGAAGTATTTTTTTAATAAATAGTGTGCAGTAAATATTTTTAAGGGTTTTAAAAAAATTTCATTGCAATTTGATTTTTAATATCAATTATTTCAATTACTTACAATAATATAATGAATGTTCACTTTATAATAGTGATATTTCTGCCTTTTTAACACTCATATAAATTTTTTAGTGAAATATTACTGTATTTCACGATATTTCGTATGGCCAAAATCGCGATTTAAGACTTAAGAAAACTGTCCGGAGAGACCTTAAATAGACTATTTAGCAACATAACCATTGGAAATTTTCAACAAAAGCGATTTCATAATAAAGATACAAACCCGTATTTTAATAATTATATTAATCAAACTAGGGTAGTGCATTTAATTTCGGCACTTTTCCCAATTGGGCATCCTTGCTTTGCTAATGTGGACGAGGTAATCCTGGACCCGGGGTTTGATATTTCAAATGAGAGCTAATTATACGCATACATGGGCACGGGGGGAGGTTGGGGGGGGGTTAACCCCCCCCCCCCCCAAATTCTGAGAAGTGGGGTTTAACCCCCCCCCACCAGAAGTGGGGGGAGAAAGGTTAACCCCCCCCCAATTTTGGAAAAATGAAGAAAAAAAATGTCTTTAAAATGACTTCTAACTGCCTCCAAACTTAAGTTTTGAAGTCCAAATGAATGTTTTAAGCAATAAAAAGCTCAAAAATGCAATAAAAAGGGCTTTTTGACCTAAAATTAGCGTTTTTTACCTATTTTTCCGTCAAAATCGAAAAACGATATGGGTAAAATGCACTCCAGAAAAAAAACGATATGGGTATTTTGCGTTTCTGGGATTTTAAACTCCCCCCCCCCCTAATTAGGGGTTTAACCCCTCCCCTCCGGACCAACTTGCCCATGTATGGATCCAAGGAAGCCGAATTTTTAAAATAAAAAAGGGGAAGGTTGGCGGTAGAGAAAAGAGAAAAAAAAGAAAAAAAAGGACAAAAAAGACGAAATTTAAGTAAATATAGGCCTAATATGGATTAAAATACATTCAAATAGGCTAAAAACTGCAAAAATTTCACGATGATGGCGTCATAATAGGTAAAAAAATGGTATCATAATTTTGGAGCACTTTTTCCGGTTTGGCCTGATAGAGGCAATAAACTGGGGAGAGGGCAGTCTTTAATATTCTAAGAGAGAAAGAAGAAAAAAAGAAAGAAAGAAATATATTTAAGCAAAAATTTTTTCAAAAAGAACACATCAAATAAAAAAAATAAAAATAAAAGATATCACACACAAACACAATATTAAGTATAAATTTTTTATCACAAACACCACAGTATATATAAAAACTAGTACCTATTAATCAATGGTTTCAAAATATAATCAAAAAACAATAAGAATAATAATAACGCATTACTGTTGGGAGACCCCATGATTTAAATGTATCCCGCAATACAGGGGTTTTTATTTTTTGTTAGAGAGAACATTACAGATCAATAATTACAAAAAGTTACAAAAGTAATGTGTACGATCCTCAAGCAACACTGCATTCTTCATGAAAGCGTTAATTATGATATTATTGCTAAAAACTGCTCAGAAGGCTGAAGCTTTTGCTTTGACTTCAGCACTGATACTGAGCAGGTCATTACTTTGTACCAAAATGCACAAGAGTTTATAAGAATGATTATTTAGAAAAAAAAAACTGGGCGGAATTTGAGCTTATCACTACAAATATTATGACGTTGCAGCAGGGACGTAGCCAGAGTTTCATTTTTGGGGGGGGGGGCGGATTTTGTACAAAAAAAAATTTCGGGGGGGGACTCCGCCCCCCCCCCCCCCCCAAATTTTGGGGGGCGGGGGCGGAGCCCCCCTCCTTTAATTTTTGAAAACGTAAAAAAGCAGGGATAAACGTAGATAAAGCTGTATAATACACTGTTTTGGGCCTAATAACGTATTATCTAATGTTTTTAGCGGTAAAAACATGTTTTCTTAGTTAAAAATTACATAAGCACACATTGGCAGAGCCTGGATTTTACAAAAAAGGAATTTAGAGACGTTAGTTTCAGACCCCTTGGCTAAACCCACATTGTAAACCAAAGCACATGAGCAGCATCTCGGCTCCATGTTTTCTGGGGTACCTACCTATATGAAAAAATCCGAGCCAATGCTATAGGCGGCAGGAAAATTTAGGAGGGAGGAGGTACATAAATCAAACAATATGATTGTTTGTTTTTCTTTCTGTGTAGTACTTATTACTTATAAAAATTATTGTACTAACTTTGAAATAACATTAGCATCAGGCAACATAAATAACGAGGTATATATGTATGTATACTATAGAAAGTGACCGCTGAGCAAAGCGAAGCGGAACAAATTTTTGGTTGGGGGTCCATTGGGGTACTAAATTTTTTTTAATGTTTGGCGCCGTGCTTTTTGCGTGGCGCTATAAATTTTTTATTTTTTAGCCTCTTAAAACCCCAAATTTTTACTATCTGGCGACCTTTTGGGGGGGGGGCGGCCGCCCCCCCCCCCCGCCCAACCACTATCCTTATTTTTCCTCCTGTCCGACCGTTTGGGGGTGGGCGGCCGCCCTTCCGCCCCCCCCCCTGGCTACGTCCCTGCGTTGCAGCTAATTTAACGACTTTTCCTAAATATACTGACCGATTTAGAGGTAACCTGGGAGGCACTCAGAGTGTCCGAGTTACTCAATTACTCAATTAGGGAAACAATATTTCTTGCATCAATTCTGCTATGTATCAACTTGTAGTTAAATGGATGACCTCGTGTTGGGTTAGTATTAAAAGAAAAAGGTTTTCTGCAAGGAGGCTAGATTTTCCATTGATTATTTTATATACTTCACATAAATCGGTTTTATTTCTTCTGTCAGAGAGTTTTTCAAGTTTTAGAAAAGCTAAACGATTTTCAGTTTAACTTAAAAAAACAATGCAAAAAAACAGCAAAAAGAATTACTTAGCGCGAAGCGCAAAATTTTTTTTAGCTTCGTTAATGTCTTTTTACGGTATTTTGGAAATTCGGGGTACAAACCCCTACAATCCTCCTTTTCGAAAAAATTGTATGGAGTACAAGTACAAACCCCTTTCCGAAATCCTGGCTACGCCCCTGGCCATCATCCATCGCGAATTTTTTGCAGTTTTTAGCCTATTTCAATGTATTTTAAGCCATTTAGACCTATTTTTATCTTATTTTCGCTTTTTTCTCCCTTTTTCCTTTCCCTTCTTTTTCTCTCCTTTTTTCTCTTTTTTCTTTCTCCCCCTGCTTACCCCCGTTGCTGTCCCCGTTTCGAAAAAAGTTGCCCCCCGTTTTGGAATTGCCCCCATAACCAATAAAACCCCGGGGGGCAGTGCACGATGTGGAACTTTTGAAAAAAAAATTTTTAAATCAAAAAGGAAATGTTTGTTCTACTCGGAAAGTTTCTACCTCTCCGACTCCTACCTTGATGCGTTCTTGTTCTTGGAATCTAGAGAAGACACCCTCTGGTTTCGGTCGCAAAATTAGTCGACATGAATTAAAACTTTTGCTGCCATTTTTTTCAAATTAACTTGTTTTTTATAATTGAAAACGGGAAGACTGTTTGTTGATTTATACTAAACCTTTCTACTTTAAGTTTAATATTTACCTCTTGCCTTCTTAACATTAACGCTATATAACATTTATAAATTTTTATGCCACCGGCCCACTATTTAAAGAGCATTTATTTTGGACGGTCTAAGAATTTTATTTGTGCTCCTTTGACCTCATTTATGTCGTGAAGTAATTTTTTGTTACAATTCTGAAAAAATTTTATACATTTACCGTTTGAGAATTAATTGGAAAAAACAAGAGTTTCGTATTTTTTATACTTTTTTTAAAGTATAAAAACATTAAACATAATATTAAAATAAAATTCACCTTTTTATAGGCACTCTGATGGGGTAGACTTAATATTTTAAATGGGCGCAAGAGAAATGGGCCATAAAAGAAGGAATAGGATGTGCGTTTAAATATAAGCAAGCAGAACTAGTGGCAGATATTGTAAAAGGTTGATGTTCATAGATGTAAAGAGGGGGGTAGCCGGGTAGGGTGGGGTCCACCCCCCTCTAGCCTCAAAATTTTTGGGGGCCCCTAGAAAATCCAGGGGGCCCCCTCCCTACAAATTTTTGAATTTTACAAAACCCCTCCAGAGCCCAAAAGCTAACCCCTCCCCCCTCCCCTCTAGGATTACATACTTTTATACTAAATTTTCTTCTAAAAACGTGAATTTTTAACACACATTAAGTGTTCCACCTTGGTATTTTGAGCAATA
>JASAMX010021879.1:0-44734 GCA_030248175.1 Microlaimidae sp. YZB2_3
ATAAATTTTTCCAAGTCCCCGAAAACTTCCCGTGGTCTTCATAGTCGAAAACTTTGGTTTCTATTCGCAATACACACCTGGAATTAAAGCTGTTTTTTTAGATTTATATTGGATAATATTTAAAAAAAGGAGTTAATAAAGCTTACTATGTATCAGGGGGGACAATCTCCGCGGTATAGTGAAAATATGTGCTGGCCCCTAGTTTTAGCCTCGAATTTAAATACCTTAATTTCAACGGGTCTTTACGGGAAATAACTCAAAATGACCGCCAAGCGAATCCTGGCAAAAATAGCGTTTCAAATTTTAAAATTTTTTTCGGGATTCATTTTTTATTTTAGGTCTTTTAAGGGGCGGTTGGCCGAGAACTTAAAGGATAGAAAATTGCGCAAAATTATTAAACTTTTGGAGAAATTATTAAAGCAAAATTATTAAAGCTTACTAGTATAAATTTGGGTCATATTGCATTAACTTAAAAAAAATTTTGTCCATTATCAAGTCAGACGACAAAGAAGTTACAAACTTTCCGGAACTCTACGAATGCCGCATTCATTTTCCACCCAGGTTTTTATTCTTTTGTGTTTTAATTTATGATGTTATAACAAAAATCTGCTAAATTTGTACTACAAATTCCGAAGTGTTTTTTTAATTTTAGATGCAAAATGTTAATCCAAATATTTGGAGTGTTGAAATGGTTTAGTTTCTCTCTTAATTTTGAAAAATTGAGAAAAAATGAATTTTGCAAACATCAATATTTAATTATTTTTTGTTTTTCACTAGTGATCCGGTTTTTTGGTTTTCTTGTTCTAAAACTACGCCTCATTTTTATGGTTACTTACTTCTGCATATTAACCATAATATCAAATTTCCAATGTTAACTGAGACAATTTTAAAACGGTTTATAATGAATCTGTGTTGAAATAATTGTATTAGGTGCCTTAAATTAAAAAGTTTTCCCCTGGGGGAAGGCATTGATTTTGTGATATGTCAAACTAAAAAAATGGGTAAGTCTTTTAAAATCAAATCGCTAAAAATTCCTTAAGATTGTAATAAAATAAATGAAGAGTAATTAAAAAACTTTTGATTTATCACATTTTTATTATCCCTTTATTACTCTACTGAGTTAGCAATATCGCATGGGATAAAACACACCTTGAAGCAAGAGGAGCTAGAAAGTGTGAAGCAAAGAAAGCTAAAATGATTTTAGTTACCCTTGGAGTGAAGACGCAGAGTCTGCCCATAGTTACATGCGGACGCGAGCACCTGCCTGGTGCGACCGAGTGCTTATGAATGGGAGTGCATGGCAGTTGCTGCAAGAGGTAGGAACAATATTAAAAAGTTTCAGTTTTAATTATTTTGTAATTTTTACATACTGTTGCTATTATAGATAATTATTATAATTTTTTTATTATGCTATAGATAATTATTAATATTTTTTTATTATGCCATAAGTTTGGATTATTCTAATCCTTGTATCAAACCTATAATTCTAATTCTTGTATCAATTTAGGGCTCTCGTTGTGTGACATCAACAGAATACTCAGATGAAGAAAGTTCTCAAATTGCTGTTTACAATACTCTGGGACAGAATATTTGCATGGGCGATCATAAGGTAGGTAGCCTTTTCAATAATGTTGATGATTTCTTCGGCCACAATGACAAACGCACTCACAACAACATCGTGGGGTAAACCAAAAGAAACACTTGCACACATATACAAGGCAATCACTTGACCAATAATCGAGTATGCCAGCACAGTCTGAGACCCCACAACATCAAGCACACAAATCAATAAACTGCAAACAATACAAAACACTGCTCTCAGGATCGCAACAAGGCACACCACAGACACAAACATACACATACACACAGAGACTAAAGTCCTCTAATTGCAAAACACATTCAACTCCACCCAAAACAAGCAAAATTTGCAGCCATGTACACAAACAATCCACTTAACTACTTAACACAACGACCTGCACCCAGCAGGCTCAAAAAGCAAACAATCTTTCAAAACAACAACTACAAAACAAACATTCCATTCCAACAGACATACACAACAAAACATACAAAGCACTAAAACAACAAATCCACACAAACACAGTCACAAATCCCATTAAGAGCACTCCAATAAACCCAATACTTCAAACAAAAACATCAGCAATATGCAACGAGGAAGAAATTTTCCTCGCGGGGTCAGGAAAACCCTCGCCCAGCTCAGGGCAGGGAAATCTCCTTTCCTCTACTCTTACCAGACCTGTGCACGGCCCCCCCCCCCCCCGAGGTTAAAACGGAGGGGGAATACTTTTTTGAAACGGGTGGCAATAAAACGGGGGGGCAAGCAGAGAGGAAAGAAAAAAAGAAGGGAAAGGGGAAAAAAAGGGAAAATAAGGTAAAAATAGGTCTAAAATGGCTTAAAATACATTGAAATAGACTAAAAACTGCAAAAAATTTGCGATGATGGCGTCATCATAGGTCAAAAATGGCGTCATAATTTTAGGGTACTTTTTCATTTTTTGGCGAGGGAGGGCAATAAAACGGGGGGTGGCAAATCTTCCAATAAAACGGGGAGCTTTTCCAGACCGTGCACAGGTCTGCTCTTACCTACACAAAACTAATCTATCCCACACAATACACATCACCAAACTGTCCGCTATGCAAAACACAAGCACACACAACACAACATCTTTTCACATGCACACACATCAACACGACTTTGGGACCAGAGGACCTTTGGGCGAACCCCGCAGCGGTTGCTGATCTCCTCCAAGTGTGGGAAGAGGGGGTGAGCAAGGCGAGGAGCGTGCCCCAACCGGCTCTTCATTTAGACTGGACCATCTTATTCTCCTCAAATTTTGAAGTTTTTATCAATGAAATATAATCTCAATGCTAAAATTATAAAAGATTAACGCCCCCCTCCCAATTTTTGAAAATGTCTTTAAAATGACTTCTAACTACCTCCAAACATAAGTTTTGAGATCCAAATGTGTGATTAAAGAATAGATGAACAAAGAGGGGGGAGGTCCACCCCCCCTAGTTTCAAAATTTTGCCTCCTTAAAAAAAAATCCAGGGGACCCTTCCCCCAAATTTCCGAATTTTTTACCCCTGACCCCCCTAGATTTTAAAATCTGACCCCCTCCCTCTCGAAATAATTTTTAGTACTTTTTTCTATTGAATTTTCTTCCAAAAACGTAAATTTTTAACACAAATTCATGTTTTCACACCCCTTTTATACCAGAATATCGCTTTTAATTCTATAAAATGTAGTATTATCTTACAAAAAAACTATTATTAAATTTTTAATGGTTTAAAAGTATTTTGCTTCGGACATTGGATCCTACTTGACCCCCCTCTAGGTTTTAAAATCTTCCACCCCGGGTCGACCCCCCCCCCTCTAGAAAGATAGGGGGTTCGACTTCGACCCCCTAGGACCCCCCTTTAGATTTTGAAATGTCATTTAGCAGGGGTAAACACCCCCCTAGTTTCGGTGATCGTGTTCATCTATCTATGGTTTTAAGCAATAAAAAACTAAAAAAATGCAATAAATAGGCTTTTGACCTAAAATTTATTAAACCTTTCACTTATATTTCTTTCAAAATTGAAAAGCGATATGGGTAGAAGAACAGAATCTAGAAAAAAAACTATATTGATAAAATGCGATTTTCGAAATTTAAGGGCATGTTGCCCATGTATGGGATGGGTGTCATATCGAGGTTGTGGCGCAATAGCAGAACGTGCGTATTGCTTACTGGGGGTCCCTAGATTGGGTTAAGTCCTGACTGAGACACGCTACAGTGTCATAATATTGATTATTTTTTAATATTATTATATATATGCGCAGTTAGCGCTGAGTAACATCGGCCTTGTGTATCGTGCTTTATGCTAAATAAATACACTCCTCAACTTTTTTTAAACTGGATCAACTCTGGCACGCTGTTCTTACTCTAACTTATCACTGTCTTTTCAGCCCCTGATAAAATCCCGAGGACTACAGCTCCCATGTTCGCTTAAATTTTTCCTCTTATTATTTATAGCCCGTGTATTTGTCGGCCAGTCTTCCAACAGTGGCGGAAACAGTGGTATCGTGCTTAGCCAGAGCTGCAACACTCTCCTCGGAACTAAACGAAACTTCTCACAAATCTCAATCGAAAAACTCGTCTTATTCTCTTTCTGATAATCCTTCGTCACAGAGAAAAGCGACTTCGAAGCAACCAGTATTTTACAGTATTTCAGGTAGTTCTTTAGTTTAAAACCTTTTAAATGCGACATTTATTGCACTCTGTAAAAGACGATCGTCAACTGTATTTTCACTGAATTCATCTATTTAACTAGCGTTTAGGAAACGTAAAGCGCGCCACTATTACAGTTTCCGCGGAGACAAGCATAGGATTACATTGGATAGGAAACTTAAACAAATTAAATTTTAGTTCGAAATTTGCAACAAAATCATAGATGAACACGGTCAAAAAGCTAGGGGGTGTTTACCCCGGGTAAATGACATTTCAAAATCTAGAGAAGGGTTCTAGAAGGGTCGAACCCCCTAGCTTTCTAGGGGGGTCGAACCCCCTAGCTTTCTAGGGGGGTCGAACCCCCTAGCTTTCTAGGGGTGGTCGACCCGGGGTGGAAGATTTTGAAACCTAGAGGGGAGTCACGTGGGGTCCAATTTCCGAAGAAATATACTTTTAAGCCATTAAAGGTTTAATTTTTTTTTTTATAAGATAATACTACATATTATTGAATAAAAAGCGATATTTAGGTATAAAAAGGGTGTAAAAACATGATTTTGTGTTAAAAATTCACGTTTTCGGAAGAAAATTTAGTATAAAAAAGTACTTGAAATTTTCTCGAGAGGAGAGGGGAGGGGGGTCAGATTTTAAAATTTAGAGGGGGGTCAGGGGTGAAAAATTCGAAAATTTGGGGGGAGGGGCCCTGGATTTTTTTCTAGAGGGGCCCCAAAATTTTTAGGCTAGGAGGGGTGGACCCCACCCTACCCCCCATCATTTATTCATCTATGAACAAAATAATAAGATTGGGATAACCATTTTAATTTTAATTGTTGTTTTGTTTCAGTTTATGTAGTTTAGTTTGGTTGCTAAATTTTTGTTGCTTGTTTTTGTCGTACGTTTTTTATTTTATTCTTTAAAGTTTAGTTATTTTACTATATTTTTGTTTTGTGTGTTTATTATTTTTTCAGATACGGCGAATACTTTTGTTAAGCAAAATATTACCGACGAAGATTTAATGGCTACTGTACTCTCCTTACAACCAGTACCAGAATCCGATAGTATTAGGTGAATACAGATCATAAATCTGATTGAAAACCTCAAAATTTATTGTTTAATTTATTGTAAACTTATACTTATTGTATCGGGAGGAACATGAGTCATGATGACAAAGTGAAGTTAAAAATAATTGAGGGTTTCCGCTTGATTTGCTCCAGAGGGTTTAATGGCTTGATTGACTCGTAAGTCGGCATGGTGTTCTTTGAAGCATAAAAAGAATGCGGTTGCTTATGTGAGCTGCATTTTGAATTCTGAATAGGTCCAGAATCGGAACCACCCACCCCAAGGCTTTTAGAAGATTGTCTCCTGGTGAAATAAATTCGATTTTAAAAAGGTTCTTGTTTTAAAAAAATTTTTGCTTCACTTTTATTGATTCAAATAGTTTTTAAGTATAAAAGTGTGTAAAATTGTTTTTTCTTTTCACAGAAAAACTGCGTTTGGCACAAAATATAAAACTAAAAGTATACCAGCAAAAAGAATAGGTTAGGCCATTTAGACAAGGCATCGACTAATTACATTTTGGTTTTTTTGCAGTATTGTTTACTTGTTTTGGTTGGCTTGGTTTGTATTCACTGAATTATAAAGTAAAACTAACCAAAATACATCAGTTCTAATGGTTCAGGGTATTCCAACACAAAGAAACATTTTTTTGTATACAGTACAATCTCGATATAACAGCAGCACTGGACACTTCGTGTCAGTTATCACAGTTAACGACGATCTTTCTTCCACAGTACTAGACGCAAGTAACACTTCTGTGCTTAAGAAAGAACCCCTCCAAACAAAACAAGAATTAGTAGTAATAATAGTTGAATGATTTTACTAATTTTAATTAAAATATTAATTTATCTGCACAGTTAGAATAGAACTCCTGAATTTTCCCGTTTGTGAAAAACCAGTTTCGAACACAAAATTTTGAAACTATTTATTGCTAAAATTATTATGTCTCTTCAAAAATCATGTTATTCTGCAAAAAATTTAAAAAAAACTTTTGTAGCTGGGCATTACGTTAACGTAATAATGGATTTTTAACGTATTAATTCCATAAATTAGATTTATACTATACTATACACAGAATTATTGTAAAAACAGACCTATTTTCAGCGAGATATTTTTTCATGGTAATTTTTTTTGTTGATATGTCTTTACTAACTAATCTTGTTATTAATTTTAGTGTCATAACAAATTTATCAATAGATTAATAATATGATAAAATATTTAAGTTAAAAAACGTGGCAATATTATAATGCGAAAGTCATAACTTTTTAAGATTTATAGTCGTCGTTACTATGGCAAAATCAACCACAAATTGTATAAAATAGATGCGACTGTGACTCATTTTAAATTTCTAACAGTACCTTACTAACTACGAAATAAGTCACAGTTATGTGTATTTTATAATGACAATGGCTCCTTCTGCCGTAGTAACCCCATGATATTCGTCGTTACTGCGGCAGAATGAGCCACATTTTGTATAAAAAGTATGTGACTGTGACTTATTTTAAATATAAAACAGGACGGTATTAACTACAAAATGAGTCACAGTTATGTGTATTTTATAATAACAGTGGCTCGTTTTGCCGTAGTAACGACGTAGTACCCTCTGAAATTGTTGCTTTTCTTTTTGCGTGAACCGAACCTAAGCCAGGCTTTGGTTTGCAATTTATAATACTGTTTTTCTTACTGTTTCCCAAATTATGTTATAAATATAACTCCAAAATTTTTTTTTGTTATAATACATCGTAAGGTGATGAAATGTTTTCGTTTTTCAAACCACTGATGATTAAATATTGGCTCTATTTTTTGTTTAAGAAATTTTGTATTAAATTATAAATTAAATATTGGTGATTTTTAACAGACTTTAAGCCTAAATTTTTTTAAAGAAAATAGAGCTAATAATATGCTCAAAAGATAAAATCATTCAACAAATTTACAGACTGTAGCAAATAAAAATATAAAGAAAAGAAGCCCCACTCCATATATTTCATACAAAAACCAAGGATCTAATTACGGTAATTATAATAAAACAAAAATAGATAACAAAGACGATAACTATTCAATCACGAACAATGGTAGTAGTAGGGTCCAAGCAAAAAATCATGAAAACGATTCAGTGCAAATATCGGCGGAATATACCAGGTTCCCTTCGCATCCGAGTAGCTCCACAGATGGTGTGGAAAATGATACGTACAACAACCGTTTCCTTTCTGAAAAATCAACCCCTTCCGAGGAATATGATGACGTATTTTATGAAGGGGACAGTGCTCCTCATCAAAGTACAAAACAAAATGCTGTTATTGGGGAGAAAAGCGAGACTTCGGTAAAGAAATCCCAGGTTTTTCGAAGTTATAATATTTCCGGTCAATCCGTCCCTTCCAGAAAAACATCTTCCTCTTCAAAACGGGACAATTATTACATTTACAGAGAATCGGCGTCCTTAGACTCTTTGGACTCCTCGCGGAGGGGAAATGCTTCCCCGGCAGGCAAAATATCGGCCAGAAAAAGAACCGGAAGCAGGGACAGTTCCGGTGGTACCGTTCGGTTGAGACAAAGTGATAGCAAAGAGTATTCTAGCATCATCACAGTTGAAGGTAGTTCTTTCTCTAGTTTTGTTATGCCGCTAAAATTCTTTATTCATACTATAGGGTGTATATTTGAAATGTATTTGAAACTTATATTTAAAAGTATATTTTCTAAACTTTTATTGAGACATGAAAACATGTTCAAACAAAAATTTGATTTAGGCAAAAGCTAAGAAGATCGGTAAGCAAGGGGGCTGTAGTGGAGGTAGGAGTGTAGCTAGTTGGTGTAAAAGTGATTAAGTAAGGGCAGACAGTGGGTGGGGTTGTTGGGTACAAACAACAACCCTCTTTTGGTAAAAATTTAGAGGTGTAGTTTCCCTGGGGTCAGCCATTTTAATATACATAACAAAGTCCTTCATAAAATGTAGTCATAGAACCATTGTTTTAGGTTGTATATTTTTTATAGATGAGAGCGGTCAAACTGAAATTGTGTACGGTAGACCGGCAGGGTACGTGTCGCCACTATCGAAAAAGATAGAAAAATTTAACAAGGCTAAACAAAAATCCAATCATTATCCGGAATTTTATTTGGCTTCTGCAGAACCAGCATCTATTGAGCCTATCGAAATCGCTGAAAGACAAAATCTTCCGAGCAATGAATCTAAAAACGTAAAACAAAACGCTCAGCTTTCCCAAACTGATCCGGAGTTAACAAAGGATTTCAACTCGCTAGAAAATGAGCTACTTATCAGAGATAAGCTGGGACTGAATAAGTTTAATACAAATTGGAGGCTGATTAGAGACGCTCTAAGTTTTGAACTTTGGACGATGTGCTTGCTACACGAGGTCACACCCGACAAGTACAATCTGGATAACGGAGACAAAGAATCCAGTGGCCTTAGAGGTCGCACAACTTCCGCTGTGTCAGGGGTCAGCAGTGGAGGCAATCAAAACGATCGATGTGTTCTTATGTAGTCGTAACTTTTAGAAATAGGTAGCGTTTTGTGTTAATTGTACCTGCTTTTTGTGTTATTTTTTCTTTTTGCACGCGTGTTTTTAATGTTATTTTTTGTTTTAAGTTTGTTTTTATTTGTTTTAGCAAATCAATTTTTGTGTGGCGTCTAAAACAATCACGTAATTTAAAACTATGCTACAAAATACGCAACTATTTTGTGATGTCCTTTAGTGATGTTCCCGAGCTTCGAAGCAGACCTTCGTTTCCAGGCGCTCTGGAGCATCCCCGCAGTCTCGAAACTTCGCCCTTTTTTGTCCTAATTTCAAAAATAATTAAAGAGGGGTGTCATGGATTATTTTGTCAAACTATTTTGTAATTTAAATTATTTTTAAAACTTATTTAAAACGATAAAATTAGTCTTAAAAATGTACATGAAGTAATATTAAGTGTATTGTAAAAATAAGCTTTTGGTGTTTGAAAACCGTAGTCAAATTGCAAAAATTAAAACAAACGTTACAATTTTTATCATTTCGAGAGCTTTCGGTAAAACACAATTACCATTATTAATCCTAAAGATCTAAAAACCAAAAGGTAAAGCATAAAACGAAAAAAATTGTATTTAAGATAAATAAAATAAAACTACGCTATATAAAATACTACTTACGGTGGAAAAACCTACTAAATTTTGACTGATAAGAAAAAACTAAAAAAAACGTTTGTTTTGATTAACGTTTGTTTTGGTTTAACGTTTGTTTTGAGCTTAAATATGCTTAAAATCGCTAAATTAAGGCGTTTTTTTTTTCAATAAATAATATTTCGTTTCGTATTTAAATAGCATAAGTAATTCAATTGACGCCTGCTTTTTTCCAAAATAGCGTTTTGAAAAAGCGTCTGTTATATCTTTAAAAACTTGGGCCGGAATTCACAAAGTGGGATAGCTCGGTGTTAGTTAAAACGGGGCTAGCCCCGATTAACTACGGTAGATTCCGGGGCCAACCAAGTTGACCCCGGAATACACCGCAGTTAATCAGGGGGCTAGCCCGAGGCCGAGCCGAGTTAGCCCCTGGATAGCCCCGCTTTATGAATTCCGGTCTTGATGCTAAGCTATAATAGACGGTCTCAATTTTAATCTTTTTTTTCTGAATTTTAGACATACCTCAACCTTTAAAATTTTACCATTTTAGTTTAACTTGTTAAATCAAACAAGGTTACCTACGTTAATTTGTTTTTGTAAAAATGATGCTGTTATTTCATGTCTTCCTATTCCGAATTATATAATTTAAGATTGTTCTTTTCATCATTTTTAGAGAAGCTATGATAAAACACAAATACTTTAATTTCAAATATTCTCATGGAACTTCTATTGGAAAATGGTAATTGTTTGACAAACTTTATACCGAAGAATACAAATAATATCAGTGCCTATATTGTGAAAAATCTAACTTTCTCTGCTATACATAATATAACTGGAAGCAGCTAACCAATTATATAACATTCTCTTATTGTTATTTTAAAACTAATTAAATGTAAATATTGCGAAAAACAGGGAGTCTATTTTTGTATAGATCATGCTGGGATTTTTTATCCGTAATTGTGCCGAAAGTTTTATACCTCTGTTAAATAGTTTCGAACACGACGGTATGAAAATACAAAGTACCTAGTGTTTGTTTTATAAATCCATGGTTTTTAGCGTTATTTGTGAAAATTGTAAATTTTTAAAACATATTTTGAAACGCTAATTTTAAAAATTATTATTGTTTTTAGCTAAAAAAATAGTTTAGTTTTTTTTGTTTCGAAATTTTTCGCTGTTCTTAATACTCACAAATTATAACAAAGGCCCAGTCTGAACGTGTTAAATAATATTGTTTCACAGTTGACTTCCAAGAATGTCTGATGCTTGGGATGGACATGGGAACTTTTAAGGGAACCATAATGTTTTTACCTTGCCGCTTCCAAAAAACACGCTTATTCTCAACTAGTCTATATTTTTGAATTGTTTTTGCAAACGTGTGAGTGAGAACAAAATAATATTACCGTGCTACTGTAAATTAATATTATATTATCGTCACGTTTAATCGTGAGCAAAGCAAACAAAAACATTCAAAATTTTTCATGAAAGCAGATTAATAACAAAGATTAAAAACTGTATTTTAATAATTATTTATCAGATTACTTAATTTGGAACCTAAATGCAAATTTTTAAGGGCTAAAGTTGATTAATTTTTGTATATTTTGTTACAAGGTGGAATAAAAAAATTCTGCGTTCTTATTTGTTTTTTTAAAAAAAACCGTCATTACCGCACAATTTTAATAGGTCCCCTCATATCTGCATTCTAATTTTTAGCGTCAGCCAGATATAATTTAACTATAGAGTTTATTAAAATATTTTCAAGAAGGCGCGATACCAAGTCAAAACAATGTGTATTTTTGTCAAAGCTTAATTTTATTAACTGACAATTTTTTGCATAAAATAACTGTTTTTGTTTTTGTACCGCGACCCCCCAAAATTAAAGTTTAGTTGACTAAGTAGCGCACTATAAATTTTTAGTTACTGCGTTAAAGGATTATTTATAAAACTTTTTTCAAAAAAAAAACATAAAAGGTGGCCTTGTTTTATAAAAAATATTATAAAAGAAACATGCAAAGTTTGTTTGAAAAATAAATAAAAACAGATTAATTTGATTTTGCTAATGAATTTTCATTTGTTATATGTGTTTAATAAACCAGTGGTTTTTCCAAAACCACAATTCTCTTGAGGAAAGACTTTTCAAGAAACTTCTTCAGTAATTTAGACCCTAGGCTTTTAACGAATTTATTTATTATTATTACATACAAATAAGATAATATTCCCCTTGTGCTATTGCTACGGATTTTTTAACTTTCCATCATAATCATTGTTGGGCAACCTCCTGGATTTTGGAGGGTATACCCATGAAAATGGAAACTGCTAAAGGGGGACGAATATTTAGGAAATTTGTTCCCAAAAACCTCTATTTTTTAGGTTTTATTTCTGTTGAGGTGGGTGTCTCTGTAATTTTTAGTTTTATTGGGGTCTTGGAAGTTTCGAAATTTTTACAGATGCTTAATACAAACCTATCCCTCCTCACCCTCTACTTCTAGCTAATAATTGTAACGAGAAATTTAATAAAATGGCTTATTCGGGAGTTTTTGTACATATTTTACATCAATGAGTGATGTTTCCCTAGCTTCGAAGTTTCGTCATTTTCTCGTGCTAATTTTCTGAATATTTCGAGAAAAAAAATTAAAAAGTAATTTTTCAAACCTATAAAAATTTTTTTGAATTTATTATTTTGCGCAGCTTGTTTAGTTAGTTTTAAATGTCTGGAAATCCGAAACAGGGTTTTTTGAAGTAGAAATATCACTAATTTACATTTTTTCTAATTGTATCTAGGTTTTTTTAATATATAAGGTTGTAGGCTGTTTTTATTACATATTTTAATTTTTGATGGGTTTTTGTTTTTATCGTTAAAATATTTGACCAAAAATATCAATGCATACAGAGTTTTTATCTCAAACAAATTAAAATATTATTTTATTTTATTTATGGTGGTATGACGTATAATTAAAGTTCCCAAAATTACTGTGATCAATGAGCAATGGAATATTGGAGGAGCATTTCCAGAAACATTTTATTATTGTGAAATTATTTTATTTTTCGAAGCTCCGTCTTTTACTCAAGTTATGAATAATAAAGAGGGATGTCATAGATTTATTTTGTCAAATTTTTTTAACTAAATTTTATTCACTTAACCTATGAATAATTAAAAAGTGCTGCCATAGATTATTTTTTAATTTTTGTGTAAACTAAATTTTATTTTGGAAAAAAATTAGTCTTAAAATTGCAGATAACGTCATTTTAAATGTATTTTAAACGCTAAACTCGCTCATTTACAGAGCAGGACTCCAGAGATCTCTCTCTCTCTCTGTTTTAAATGGCCGGAGCTCCGGAGAATAATATTGAATTATACGGAACTGTAGGAACATTACTAGTAGACTTACGGCATAGGTGGGGGGGGGGGGGGGGGGGGGGGGGGGGGCCCACACCCCCCCCCCCCAAAATTTCGGATTTTGCTGACACCCCCCCTTAAATTTGGGGTAGTCGGGGACACCCCCCCCCCCTCAAATTCGCCTCCCAAAGAAAAATTTTTAAGTGTTATAAAAGGACTAAAAAATTTTTCCGCGCTTCGCGCGGAGTGTTTATTACCTTATTTCCCCGTTCATTACCTTTTATTACCTTTAAATTCCCCCGCTACGTGGGCAGTTTAAATTTCCCCGCTACGCGGGCAGTTTAAATTGGCAATTTATCTTAGTTTTTCAATTGCAAATCGATTATCCCATTCAGTAGTTAAGGCATACATGTTTAATAAAACTACTATAAACACTATTATCCTTTTTTTAACGTTTTAAACACATGTTATAAATGTATAGTATAGCTATAAAAAACCTTAAATTTTGTAATTAGTATCATTTGGAATTAAAATTTCTAGTGTATTTTAGCGCCTCAAATTATAAATTTTCTCCCTGGGGGCAGTGGTCCCCCCGAACCCCCCCCCCCCCGACTGAATTTTTAAGATCACAGAAAATTATGTAGAAATTAGGTAAAAAAACAAAAGTAAAATGTATGTTCAGGCGATCACCAGGAGACGATTTTTAAGCCGTTTTTAGTATAATTTTAAAAATTTTTGCCTCCGGCGGCTGGGGGACACCCCCCAGACCCCCCGGGTATGAATAATAATTTAATAAAAACCAAAAATAATTTTACACGATTTATTATGTTTTAAATAATGAAACAGTTGAGTTGTAATGTAAATAATAATACCTATATTATGCTTTTTTCTTTCCTTTAATGTCATGTTATATTTTGTTTTAAGTTTAAACTTAATTTAAAGTAAAAATTGTTCATATAATTATATAACTGTGATATTAATTTGATAATTTTACAACCGATAAAATTATATTATAAGTTTTACAAATTCTATTTTTTCTGTATTTTATTGTGTATAATTTTTATTTCTTATTAAATATATATAATAAAACCGTTAGCAAAAATAAATATTGTTATAAAAACTACTCTAATAATTAATTTTAATAAGACAAAACACATAAACAGTCAGGAACTTTTAAAAGTAACTGCATGGCAAAGTTTTAAGGTCGTTGGAGTGGAGTAGAGGAGGAAGCGACAAATAAGAGAGAATTTTCGCACTCCAGTTAAAGTTAAAGCGAACCTAAACTTAAAGCCTAAAATGAAGCTAAAACGTAATAAAATCATTATTCAAACCTATGACAAACGATTAATAAAATAACCTTGAGTAGATGTTTCGCGGAGCTTACGAGCGGAGTTTGCGTTTCGGGGGTTCGGAGCTACCCCGGAATGTCTGAACCTTCGCTTTATTTTTACTAATTTTATGAATACTTACATTTTACAAGTAATGTCATAGATTACTTACATTTTAATAAATTTTTATTAAAACTTATTAAAAATGTGTCTTAAAATTACTGTTTAGGCTTTAGGTTGAAATAAGTTTTAAATTATATTTTACAGCTTAAAGGTGCGGTGCGGAGTCAAACTTTTTGTCTTGAATTTTAATAGTTTTTTGTGAAAACCTTACCCTTGCCCACAAAAAATTTTTTCAACAAAATATCTCGAGTGGATCAGGAGTTATGACCCCACGAAAATGGCGTTTTTTGACAATTCTGTACGTGAAAGATTTCTCAATGAGTTCAACGATTTAAGTTACAAATTATGTACTCAAAGAAAGCGGCTATTTTCTACCTTAATTTGATATACCTTGATCGTTAAGATTGGTGCAGTATTTGTCGAGATACTGCGTTTTTTGTATAAAAAACGATCTTTTCACTCACGAAGTGAAGGACAGAAACGTTCGGCAAACTTCACAAAATCACTGCCGTCGTTTGGTGTTTTTAACGAAAAAGTTGCAGGTTTTTTGTACGGAAAACGCAATATTTTGACAAATATTCCTTCAATCTTAACGATCAAGGTATCAAATAAAAGTAGAAAGTAGCCGCTTTCTTTAAGTGCGTAATTTGTAATGTAAATCATTATACCCATTGAGCAATCCTTCACGTACAGAATTGTCGAAAAAATGGCATTTTTGGGGAGTCATAACTCCTGAACCACTGGAAATATTTTGTTGAAAAAAATTTTGTGGGCTATTGGGGGCAGAAGTAATGTTTTCACAAAAAATTATCAAAATCGAAGACAAAAAGTTTAACTCCGCACCTCACCTTTAATGCAGATCAACCGATCGAAATTTCGCGCGCTTTCGATCCGTTGATCTGCATACTACGAAAGATAAGTAGAAGATACGGTAATTATCCATTATGGTGACACTTATGTATATTGCATACTTCATATATAAACCGAGTTCCAGTGCAAAGTGCCTATATAGTTTAATATTTGGTAATGATATGTTATTCCTTTTTTTATATTGAGCCTTTTGTTTACGGACCTACCTAGCATTACAAAATTTTGGGTCCGCGGTCCCGCCGCGAAATCAAAATTGTTTATGACAAGTCATTAGTTATGAAACTAATGATTTTTACCTAATTTTTTCGGAAACCGGAGATTAAACAACAATATTAAAACAATTTCTAGTATTTTTGTTAATTTCTGACCATTATTTAGAACTATTTTAAGCGTAACTAAGGTTTTTCATATGTAAATTTATTTCGGTTAACCAGAAAAAAACATTTTGTAATGCTTTAATTTAATACAAAAAAGCACGCTGAAATTTCTAAAATAGATGTATTATTTGTAGTATTTCTAATTTTAAAAATAATACAAAAATCTTTTTAAGTCTTTTTCTGTTAGACCCACCTTTTTTCTCTATAATTTTTTTTCTCTCTTTTCGTTAGAGTATTATAAACCCTTTATTTTCAATTTCCCACATTTTTGGCTCTTGTTTTTTTTGTGAGAAAAAACTTTTTAAATTCCTTTTTTAAATTTTTTTTTTCTATTTTTAAAAACTTAATCGGTATGGCCCTCCCCCGACTCGCTCCCGCCGACTCGCTCCCAGCCCAACTCGCTCCCAGCCCAACTCGCTCCCAGCCCAACTCGCTCCCAGCCCAACTCGCTCCCAGCCCGACTCGCTCCCAGCCCAACTCGCTCCCAGCCCGACTCGCTCCCAGCCCAACTCGCTCCCAGCCCGACTCGCTCCCAGCCCAACTCGCTCCCAGCCCGACTCGCTCCCAGCCCAACTCGCTCCCAGACCCACTCGCTACCAGCCCAACACGCTACCAGCCCCACTCGCTCCCAGCCCGACTCGCTCCCAGCCCGACTCGCTCCCAGCCCAACTCGCTCCCAGCCCGACTCGCTCCCAGCCCGCTCCCGTTTAAAACTGTAAACGCATTTTTGAGTTTGTCGAAAAACGCATATAAAAACGAAACTGGACGTAAGCCACTTCAATTTCAGTTTTAATTCGCACAATAAAAGGTAAATAATATTTTTCTTCTCTCATAAAGGTAAGACAGTAATGTAAAACTCCGTGACCATGTGAAAAACAGGGAACTAAACACTCACTATTCATTGAATAAGACACTCAGAAAGAAAGAAAAATTCGACCTGCAATGTTTTTTTTCCTGTTTATTCACATAGCCACCGAGTTATATACCCTTTTCACAAGCGATGCGATTACATTTTTTACGCTGTGCACATTAAAATAAATTACATCAACGAACAGGGCATAGCATGTTCTGTTATAAAGATGAATAACTTCATCATACGTTAACATTTTATTTTGCGGTTATGTGCTATATTATAAAAACAAAATCGGCGCCGCCGCGCCACGATCGCACTTGAAAAATAAAATATAAACAAATAAATAAAATAAACAAACTGTATTTAAACTGTTATCAACGGTCCGTGATACATCTTGAAGAATGTTTAAACGTATCGCAAACATATATTTGGAAAAATTTTAAATTTTTTGGAAAAATTTTTTGACAGTGTGGGTCCGCATTAAATTATATTTTTATCACGTCTGGTATCAAAAACTAGGCAAATATTTATTTTATCTTAATCTATAACTCAAGCTCTATCCGGTGGTGTGTTTATTTTATTTCTAAAACTTCTCTACAAAAACCCGCTTTCATCGCTAATTAATTTCGGATTTATATTTTATTTTTCCAAGTGTGGTCGTGGCGCGGCGGCGCCGATTTTGTTTTTATAATATAGCACATAACCATAAAATAAAATGTTAACGTATGATGAAGTTATTCATTTTCAGAACAGAACATGCTATGCCCTGTTCGTTGATGTAATTTATTTTAATGTGCACAGCGTAAAAAATCTGTAATCGCATGGCATCCGTTCCAATCGCATCCTCTTATCGCATCCTCATAGCTTGTGAAAAGGGTAATATACACACACTACTGTCTTCTTTTTATAAGAAAAAACGTTATGCTTTTGTAAAATCGATCTGGATAATGTTAAATTGCAATTGGTAAAATTAAAAAGTGGCTGTACTGTGTACCTGCCTTTGACTCTAATAAAAAGAAAGACGTGAGCGACGTGATATACCAGTTATGCTATTCCATTGCAACTTTTGTTTCGTTCATTATACTCGGACAGGCCATCTGTGAAAACGGGGCGGTCGACCGCACTGGCGGTGGACCGCACTCCCTTATGAAAAAGTGCGGGAATGACTTTTTAAACAAAATATACTACAATGATTTTCATGTTTTTTTTCTTCTGCGGTCAGTGTTTTTACAGATCGGTAATCGTAGTTTATATAAAACTTCAGTAAACACATTTAAAAGTAAGCCGCTCATCGTTTTTCAAATCAAGTTTAGTAAGAGTCTTTAAACTAAAGCCGCCCAAATCGACCAAATGATCACATCATTAGGTCGCGGAATTATTGCCGTCGATTTTTTTCCGGACATTGAAAAAACACTTTCAACAAACAAGGAAGGAAGCAGCGTTAACTAAATAAGACTTTTACTTTTGAGAATATAAAAATCAATGGTTTATAGCAGCCGCACTGAAAAGCTACTCAAAATTTAAAAAAACTAGTTAGATTTTTGAAAAACAACACAACTATATACATAACAACCCCATATCTTCTGAATTGTAACTGATTATGTAGCTCACCCTTTTTTTAATTCTACCCACCACACAGTAAAGAAAGAAAACCCTAACTGAGTGTATGTAAAATTCGTATGTAAATATGAGTTAGGCCTTAAAGTAAAGTATTTTAAGTAGGCCAGCCTACTTAAAATAGTTTTTCTATCGACTGATTGCACCAAACTCGACGCACGAACAAAGTATAGTGGGGTTCCCGACACGAACGACCGCACCCAGCATGTACTGTGCGGTCGTTCGTGCCGGAAGCCTTGCTATACTTTGTTCATGCGTTGAGTTTAGTACAATCAGTCGATAGTATGGCCGGGTTTCGTGGGAGCGGTCGTTTCATTTTTGTAAAACTTACCGAAACATAAAAATCGTTCGTGAAACGCTAATATGTTTAGTGTTTATAAGTTAAATTGCGGTATTCTGTTGGATTTTTTATATATATTTTTGATGTATATTTTTGCCAATTTATGTAGTTCTGGTGATGAAAACACATACTGTTTGCGATAAAAGCACACTATCGCAAACCAACAGAGAATCTGGCCCCAAATTGTTTTTTTCTACACTCAACCGATTAAAAATTTTTCTACGCATCTTTACTGTGCGATAAAGCATAATAATGTCTAATAATACACTGCATCACGCATTGCATCAAATCCATCTTCCTTTTGTTATATAATTTTGTGTAATATGTACATTTTTTACTAAACCCAACGGCACTGTAGAAGCGACAGAGTGGTCGTGCCAGCCGCACGGCACGCAGAAAAATTATAAAGAAAATAAAAAAACAATAACAGAAATACGCACGGTATTCTTATCAAAAATATATAATATACCGAAAAATGTGCAACTCCTATATAAAAAAAGTACAGAAAAGGTGGCCTTTATAATGAGCCTCTCCATTTAAATGACACTCTCCACTATAATGGCATAGTAGCCATTTTAATTCGGCGAGTTAAAATGGAGAGGAAGCTATTATAATAGCCATTTATTGACTTAATTTCACTTCATATATACTCACAAGTCTAATACTGTCCGGGCCGCACGAGTTTCTGCGTGTCGGACAGTATTAAACCAACACGGGGAAACTCGTGCGGCCCGGACAGTATTAGACTTTTGAGTATATATGAAGTGAAATTAAGTTAATAAATGGCTATTATAATAGCTTCCTCTCCATTTTAACTCGCCGAATTAAAATGGCTACTATGCCATTATAGTGGAGAGTGTCATTTAAATGGAGAGGCTCATTATAAAGGCCACCTTTTCTGTACTTTTTTTATATAGGAGCTGCACATTTTTCGGTATATTATATATTTTTGTTCTTATTATTTTTATTTTAACCATTTCAATAATTTGGAAATAAATTTAAAATAAACCGCTGGCATTAATCCAACAACAATCAGTGTTTAAGTAATGACGCTTCCTGATGGCATTCGAGTTTAAACTAATAATCTGTTATAAAAATGCGTTTACAGTTTTAGCCGGGAGCGAGTCGGGCTGGGAGCGAGTTGGGCTGGGAGCGAGTCGGGCTGGGAGCGAGTCGGGCTGGGAGCGAGTTGGGCTGGGAGCGAGTCGGGCTGGGAGCGAGTTGGGCTGGGAGCGAGTCGGGCTGGGAGCGAGTTGGGCTGGGAGCGAGACGGGCTGGGAGCGAGTTGGGCTGGGAGCGAGTCGGGCTGGGAGCGAGTTGGGCTGGGAGCGAGTCGGGCTGGGAGCGAGTTGGGCTGGGAGCGAGTTGGGCTGGGAGCGAGTTGGGCTGGGAGCGAGTTGGGCTGGGAGCGAGTCGGCCGGGAGCGAGTCGGCGGGAGCGAGTCGTGGGCAACCAAAAACAAAAAAAAAAATTAAAAAAAAAAAAAAAAAAAAACGGATCGCCTTTTTCAAATCTTAGAAGGAAAAATAAGCGAATCGATACGAGGCGCATTAGTGCTCTGCTTTCTTCATTCTGCTCCGCTTTAATAGAGGAAAGTGAACAAAATGTTGAGGGGCCAGTTTCTCAGAATTAATTATTGTGTCAAACATCAACATAAGATGAGCCGTCCCAAATGAAGGAATGACTGAGTGACCCGCATTTCTAAAAAAATAAGCTCACTGATTTTCTTTCTATTTCGGAAAAAGGCGGAGTTTAAAAAAAATCTGCGTCACAATATTATCTTTTTAAACGTCATAACAGCGAAAATTTTTGGTGGCCTTCTCATATCTCCCATACAATTTTAGCAGGTCAGTCAGAGATATTCAACCAAAGAATGTTTTTATGGGCGAAAAAAATTTACAGTTGTTAAGAAAATTATACCATGATCGTCGACCGAGCCAAACAAAAATGTCTAAAAATTTCACCTGATTTGTATGTTGATAATTAATCAAAACTAAATATTTCGGAATTTTAAAAGTAAAAGATTAAACTTAAAATTGGATCTTTAACTAAACCATTGGTGTATTCAGCTTTGCAGGGTTGTGTAAAGTTATTGTTTAAAAACAAAGGGTAGTGCATTTAATTTCGGCACTTTTTCGTTTTTCCAATGTTACTTTTCACTGTATGGCCTGATTTTTATGTTTGATAGCTCATTTTAAAGCTTTTACGATACTGCGTTGCGTCATAAAAAATTCACTGTACGAAAGTTGTTTTTTTACTTAATTAAATCAGTTTTTAAAAAAATGAAAAATTGCCGAAATTAAATGTATGCATTTAATTTCGGCACTTTACAAACAATCGATTGTTTCTCAGTCAAAAAATCATCATTTTCAAAAATTTAAAAACCATTTATTATCATTATCTCCAGACAGTTTTCTTTAATTTAAGCTTTTACTTGTTGTTCAACGTGTAACTGGCAAAAAGTTACAGCTAAAATGCTAAATGGTATCAAAATGAGGAAAATTTGGGAAAAAAGTGCATTTAATTTCGGCACTTTTTAAAAAGACCCCCTTAATCGAGTTTAAGTGCAGTGCTATGACTTCTACACATTTTAACGTTGTCTTTTAACTATTTACAACTACAATTTACCACCCGACCACTAAATTCAACCCGTTTTTACCTACAGAAGTAGTGTGCCGAAATTACACTATTTTATTTTATAACGATTGCTCACCACAGACGCAACGTAGAACCACGGGGACTAAAAATTCGGAAAATAGACTAAATTTTACCAGGACAGTTTAATTTTTAAACCAATTTATTGCGTAATCATGAAATGCCCATGTTCTAAAAACGAGTAACATTTTTTTAAAATTATAAATCATACAATTTCACATGAAAATATCATAACATAACAAATAAAAAGCTCACAACAGTCATCTACATATAATTATCTCTCATTTGAGCTATCAAACGTCGTATTCCGTCCAGGATTACCAAAGATATAGTCCAAAATCAAAAATGCCCAATTGGGAAAAGTGCCGAAATTAAATGCACTACCCTATATAACACAGTAGAATGTCCGGCTGGACACTAAATTTCTGAACAAAATTTTGCTGAGTTGACTTGTGCAGAAATAATCACAGTGTATAAAAAGCACCATTGAGTGCGAAAAAATCGCAATTGTCTCTGCGAGGAAACTATAACATTGTGTTCAAAATCGCTGCGCTACAGAACAAACAAAAATTAGCAGATTTGGGCAGAAAAACTGACACAAAGTTGCGCATGTGCGATTTTTCCAGCAAAATTTTGTTCAAAAATTTAGTATAAAGAGTAGGACATTGTCTTCTGTAATATGTTATTGTTACAACAAATAACTAAAAAAGAATACTGTGGGCGCTGTTTTACTAAAGTTACGAATATTCCAATTCTTTGTAAAAGTTCATTTTTGTGCAAAAAATTTACAAAAAACTAAACATGCATTATACGACTTTTGGAAATACTCAGAAGAAAACAAAAAAAAGCATACATTTTATTTGCATAAATCCCTATGCTTTAGTATACAATTTTGTTTTTTATTGCTTATAATTTACAAAAAAAAAACAAATATTTTGTCACGTTTAATGGACGTACATTAAATTTGTCCTATTAAATTCATTCTCATTTTTAACTTCGATAAAAGTTCTAGCGTTTTCACGATCAATGCTTTATTAAATGAGGATTTAACCCGTGAACTTATCAGTTTTATCAACGTGGCCCTCAGAACCAGTTAAGGACAGTTCACATATTAGTGGCATCTGCCAATTGATAGTGAACGCGTGCGTTTACTCCGTCATTGTTGCTGCGGTATGAAGGCTGTGCGCTGTGCGTTACCTATCAGCTGCCAGTCCGGTGTGAACCGGCCTTTAAAAATAAAATATAAAACATATTAAAGACATTTATGCTTACTTCAAGATCTTCCGTAATGGTCATTTCATCACTTTCCGGTTGGATGTCCCAATCGAATGTTTGCGTGTGTTCCAATGTCTTATGCTTTAATTCCACACTTGTCACAATATATTTGACCGAGAATTTGTAGTAATAATTAATACGTTAATATCTATAAAAAATGTGTAGAAAAATATTTAATTGGCAAATCTATATAGTTTTATTGAAAAAAATGTTTCAAGGTCCTTTTGATGTTCTTGTTGGGATTGGGACCCATTAAGAAATTTCATATCCGAGTATATACTGGTAATAGAACATTTGGGGGCCCTTAACGTGTTATTACAAATTCTCGGAAGTTACCAGCTGCCAGAGTTGAACCCGAATATGACTGAATGCTTTCGGGCTTTGGTTGTTGACGATAAATGTGAGCGGAAAGGTGTCACCACAGACCGCGTGCAATTGGTCCAATTTAGTCGTTATATGCAGCATCCCTTTGCTTTTACCCCCACAAGACAATTTAGATCCTGTTTAGCGGTGCATTATTTAAATATATAAATAGCAAAAATTTAGTAATAATAATAATAATAAAATAGGAAATATTTTATTAAATATTTTCTGCACATTAACGACCGACCCACACACCAACTATCCAAATTGTTCTTCAGATTCTAATAAAAGAAATAAAATTTTTAAAATGCAGATATTAAACTTTTCCTCAACGAAATCAAAATATATTAAGTGCGGCAGAAAATAATATGGTATGAATCCACACAAGAATTTGAGTGTACGTATTATTATTCTTAAAGGTAAACCCAACGTGGCTGCAACAGTTGTTTGTTGGACTAAAAAATGCCCCCCATTAAGTAACCACTCAAATCATGAGAATCTGACGTCACTCGTATCAGCCAATCAAAATTCAGAAAATGAAAGATTTGAAGTAGAAATTAACTTCAGATGGTAGTATAGGAATAATTCTTATTTTGTGACATAAAAAAGAAAATAGTTGTTTAATGAACACGTAAACACACTGTTGCAGCTACGTTTGGTTTGCCTTTAGTATCTGTAAATAAAGTTAGCGTGGTTTGTGTAAAGTCAATCATTATGACAAAAGAGTCATGTTCACATGTTTTTGGTAACTTCGTTTTTGTATAATTTTTTTTCATATAAAGCTACGTTGAATAAAATGCTTTATATTCAAATAATGCACCTTTTTTAAACTTCTGGTTAAATCTTGATTGGGTACCTTCACGAAACATAATATGAAATTGACCTTGGTAGCGTACAATAAGACAGAATTAAGTATTAAAAATTTTAAAAACATGGCTAATATTTTTAAACAACAATACAGTGATAGTTAATCCAGTTTTTAGTAACAAAAAGTCTAACCTACTACAGGGACCTTGCACTGGATCTCGGTTTATACATGAAGTATGCAATATACATAAGTGTCACCATAATGGATAATTACCTCCCTCCTACTTATCTTTCGTAGTATGCAGATCAACCAATGAAATTTCGCGCACTTTCGATCGGTTGATCTACATACTACGAAAGATAAGTAGGAGATACGGTAATTATCCATTGTGACGCTTATGTATATTGAATACTTCATGTATAAACCGAGATCCAGTGCAAGGTGCCTATAGAGTGGGTCTCTAAAGCACGAAGCATCAGTTAGACAAACATTTTTTCCTAAATTGAAGGATCCTAGTACAAAAAACATAATAACATAAAAATAAAAGAAAAATATGTACTTCGTATTGCTTAGAAAAATTTACTGTCCTAACTGCAGCAGTCCTGATTAAAGCGGTCGTTCAATATTCCACTCGATTTTTTTAATTAAGACCTGGTTATCGAAAAGGTGGTCCTATTTTAGGCGCGTAAATGCTGGTTCATATTTATGACAAAACGTCGTTTGGACAAAGTCCAAAGGCCAAAACTCATTTGGACTTTATCCAAAGGACAAAAACAGCGTCAAAACGTCTTTTGAACTTTGTCCTTTGGATTTTGTCCAAAGGACAAAGTGTTCATACTTTTTGTCCTTTAGACTTTTCCCTTTGAATTTTGTCCTTTGGACTTTGTCCAAATAACAAATTTCAAGTAGCATTCATATTTTGTTTAAAGAAAAAAGTCCAAAGGACGTTTTGGCTTGTCCAAAGGACGTTTTGAATTTTCTAAGATTGCCCTTTGGACGTTTTTTTATAAGTATGAACCAGCCTTAAGGGCCTTTATGCTCGAGCAAAATCAGAAAATCACATAATCTTCATTTTTACCTGAATTACAACTAATTTCGTTGTTCTAAAGCTAATTAAATTCATCTTTAAAATTATAAAATTTTTTAGCTATTACAATAATACGTCTCAGGGTGTAAAAATCTTAATGAAAATGATAAAGATAAAATTTTTTTATTAATACTATATATAGTTTTTTTTAAATTTTTTTTTGTTTTTGACGGGGTTTGGAATAGCAGCAGCTTTTGGTGTAAAAAGAAAGATTTTTGAATTTTTCGCTTAAAAATACTCAAAATTAACAACACCCCCCCCCACACACACCCCACCCACCACCACCAACCCAAGGCTACAACATTTTTAATTTCAGCTCAATGGTCTACTTAAAGGAGCAGTCCGGGTTGGGCGATATAGGATTTTGATTTGTGACAGTGCTGCTTTAAGTATTTTGATACTTAAGTAGATTATCCAATAAATATTTAAAACCAAAATAATTCTGAAATTCAGTTTAATGCGCTTTGCTAAAACATGAGAGATTTTATCAAAGTAAAAAAACAGATTTTGTCATTTTTAAAATTTGTGCGACATGTTGTCGCTTATGCGACCATAAATCACTAACTAGAAAAACTTATTACAAAACGAGAGTGCTATTTATAAATTTGGCTTTCAATTTAGTGAAAAAAATATGGCTTTTCTGGGCCTAATCACAATACTTTCGCGGAGCGAGGACCCACTACTCATTTTTGTCATTTCGAATAATGTTATAGTTACATCATCTTGGTCCTTACTCCTTATATAATTGTTTGATTTTTTTGATTTGCTTTTTTATTACATTCAAATTATAAGTTATTATTTGTAGTATGAATAAAATATAGCCTTGCAAAAAACTTGAAAAATAAATACTAATATTGAATTAAGCCTGTACTGTATGATTTTTATATAGCCAGATACAATTGGTGTCTTTTGTTACCAATAAATTTATGAATCAAAAATTTATTTTTGTCCAATTTCTTGCTTTTTGACTTATATGTAGCGCTAACTTAATGACGGTCGCTCCACCACTGTTATAGGAAATTTTTCACTCTCCCGTTGCCAGTCAGCTGATTTGACCACTCCTTTTAGCCAATAATGAATCTAAATTATATCACATATTAAGAAGAAATTTATAGTTAAAAATAAATAGTATATTGTTTTTAACTTTGACCGAAACAAAAGCCCGGTTGATTACAAATTACTTATGCATTCAGCATTTTTATGGGACCTAAGAAGAAATTCCTTTTGCTATCGTTAAACAAATCCCTGTGTATTAAATAACCGTTTGGTTGGCAATCATATGGTTATAAATTACGATATATTTTTTTTAAAATATTTATCGATTATAATAGTTGGTCCCCCATTTTTTTAAAAAAATATTTTAATTTGTAGTCATTTTTCTAATATTTTACTTTGTAGTTTTTGTAGTGCTTTAATTTAATACATAAAGCTAATAAAATTTTTGAAATAAATGTTTTAATTTGTGTTATTTCAAATTTAAAAAATGTTACAATAAAATGAATTTAATCTGAGACTGATTTTTTTTTGTGGCGCGTCAACCAGTCCAATCAGTGGCGTGCCCAGGATTTCATTTCGCGGGGGGGCGGTCTGGGGGGCACTACTAACCCTGAAGGGGGGTCTGAAAGACGGCAGCCCCCCAGATATGAGGGGTCTGGGAGGGAGCGAGAGCCCCAGCGGGGTCAAGGGGCGGAGCCCCTTGTCAGGGGGGTCCGGGGGGCAGAATGCCCCCCGGGGGAGAAAATTTTTAATTTAAGGCGCTAAAATACACTAGAAATTTTAATTCCAGATGATACTTATTACAAAATTTAAGGTTTTTTTTTATACCTACACATTTAAAACATGTGTTTAAAACGTTAATTAAAGGATAATAGTGTTTATAGTAGTTTTATTAAACTGTATACCTTAACTACTGAACGGGATAATCGATTTGTAATCGAAAAACTAAGATAAATTGTCAATTTAAACTACCCGCGTAGCGGGGAAATTTTGCTTTTTTGACTATTAATATGCTTTTGGAAGGCATCAGGAAAGTTTCTGTATTAATATTAAAGAAAAATTTTTTCTCTCCCAAAATTTAAAAAACGTAAGGGCCCCCCTTACGAAAAAATCCGGCTTCGCCGGAGGGGAGGGGGAGGCCACCCTCCCCGTCCCCCCTGGGCACGCCACTGAGTCCAATTTTGTTGTGCTTGGTAGGTCCATAACTTACATGTCATTAAAAGAATTTGGATTTAGCTACGATCTGTTTTAGAAAAAAATATTTTTGTTACTATGCATGTTATAATAGTCAGTAAATATAAAAAAACATTAAATAAAATTTTAAAAGAGATAAATTCAAACGTAAACTAATATACAGACAAATTTTTTTTAAGACAGACAGTCATCGCACGTCAAAATTTTCTCTTTTTAAAACTATATTCATTGCAAAACTCAAAATGATTTAGTAAACTTACTCTTATCAATCAAAAATATATTATAGTAGGTTAAAACCTAAAAATTCTTGTAATATATACATATATTATGCTAATTATGTAATTATGTATCTTAAAGGTCAAGTCAAACTGAGTCAAACTTTTTGTCTTCGATTTGGATTATTTTTTGTGAAAACCTTAGACCTAACCCCAATAGCCCACAAAATTTTTTTAACAAAATATCTTCAGTGGTTCAGGAGTTTACGACCCTCCAAAAACGGAGTTTTTCGACAATTCTGTACGTGAAATTTGCTCAGTGGGTATAACGATTTAAGTTACAAATTATACATTCAAAGAAAGTGGCTACTTTTTATTTTAATTTTATACCTTGATCGTTAAGAAAATTGGTGCAGTATTTCTCGAAATATTGCGTTTGCTGTACAAAAAACCCGCAATTTTTTTGTTAAAAACACCAAACGACGGCAGTGATTTTATGAAGTTTGCCCAACCTTTTTTCCTCCGCTTCGTTTTTTTAACAAAAAAATCGAGGGTTTTTGTACGAGAAACGCAATATCTCGACAAATACCGCATCAATTTTAACGATCAATTTTACCGTATCGAATTAAAGTAAAAAGTAACCGCTTTCTTTAAGTGTATAATTTGTAACTTAATCGTTATACCTATTGTGCAATTTTCAAGATAAAATAATCAAGATTGTCGAAAAACGCCATTTTTGGGGGGTCATAACTCCTGAACCACTGAAAATATTTTGTTGAAAAAAATTTTGTGGGCTCAGGCTCAGGGGTAAGGTTTTTATAAAAAAATACTAAAAATCGAAGACAAAAAATTTGATTAGGTACCGCACCTTAAAGCATATTATGCTTTAAGGTGCATATTATTATGCACATATGCATAATAATATATTTTAAAGCATATTATTATGCATCTTAAGCATACCAAAAACTATATTTATATTAAAACTTATTAATATATTTTTCCTACTTCAAATTTGGCCTTATCTCTCCAAGAATAATCGGAAAGGTGTTCAGGATTGATGGTCGCCGGCAAATGATCTGGAAATCGATAAATGAACGGAAATCTATTAGTCGAATTCGCAACAAACGCTTTGGCCACTTGCGTACTAAATGCGTAATTTTTAATGGTGTGTAACTTGCGTACTAAACGCGCATAATTTTATGGTGGTTTATAAAAGTTATATTCTAGCATAAACTGAGCTCCAACACTACAGGATAGTTACAGTTTTTTTTACATAAAAGATACGGAACAGATTCAATTTTTTTAGCGAAAAAATATCTCGAACTGTGCAGTGGTATGGTTTCTGCTAAACAATTTAAAAAGAGTTTTTAAAAAACTTTGCTATAGCAACTTTTTATAACTATTCCATAACGGAAAAATTTATTTTTTGTTGAAATTGAGTTTTTTTTTCATTTGCGTTTATTGGTCTTAAACTACATTTTTGTGTCCAGGTTGCAAGTCCGAGAGACGCTTATTTATTGAGATATAGACCCTGTTGGCACATTTCTAAACGGTTTTTGGTTATTCCATAACGGAATATCTTCACTTAGTTGTAATAAGTTCAAATTTTGGACTTTTCAAACGGCTATATCTTAAATCATAAAAGTTAAGTTTTTACATTTTTGCTTATTTCAGGTCCTACACTACATTACTTTTTAGACTAAAAGTTAGGGAGACTTTTATTTATTGAGATATAGACCTTTTTTTAATATTTCTAAACGGCATTTTGTTATTCCATAACGCAATATCTCCACTATGTAAGTTGCAATAAGTTCAAGATGTTAAATTTTTTAAATATAGCCATATCTCAAAACTCAAAAAAAGGACTACCGTTATGGAATAGCGGCGTCAAATAAGAGCTACACAACTTTTAACATATTTAGTTGACTTTGGCAGATTATTAATATTGACGTTTGATATGGAAATTTAACTACTAATATTTTTTGATAAAAAAACAAGAATTTAAAACACCTATTTTGGATACCTTAACAATGGAATTTGTGTTTTTAACAGACAATCATGATCGTTTTTGATGTATTTTCCGGTGCTGGACTTTTCTTGTTTTAGTCTTCGGGTGATTTGATCACAAACCAATTCCAGATAAATTCCGGACACAACTTCATCATACTTGAAATGAACTTCCAAATATCCGTCGATACTTTTACCGCCATAAATAGGTTCTTCGTTATTCAAGTAAAAATGAAAATTCATTTTGACGTGAAGTGTCCGATCCTAAAGGTAAACCCAACGTGGCTGCAACAGTTGTTTCTGGGATTAAAAAAAATGCCCCCATTAAGTAACCATTTAAATCACGAGAATCTGACGTCACTTTATCACACAAAGATTCCCTATTAAATCAAATCTAATTGGCTGATAAAGTGACGTCAGATTCTCGTGATTTGAATGGGTACTTAATGGGGGGAATTTTTTAATCCAACAAACAACTGTTGCAGCCACGTTGGGTTTACCTTTAGATAAATTTTTTGCAGTAGCGAATATTACTATGTTATACCAGATTTAATGATTTATATAATTAAACACTTTAAAATAAGTAAATAATAGACGTATTATAATAAAATTTTGGGTCCATGGTCCTGCCAAAAAACTATAATTTGCACGAAATAAATAAATTTTAAATTAAACTAATTTGATACTTTAATAACAATATTTCCACAATGTCAAGTTTTTTTCACTTTTGGCTTTTGGTTATTTTTTAGTAGCCTTTGTTTCTCATATGCATATTTCTTGGGATAATTTTTTGTAATGCTTGAATTTAATTCGTAAAGCCGCTCAATTTTTTATTATTTTCACGTCAGGATTTTTAGGACCCTCAAAATGTCATATAATATTCGTGATCACGTTGTATATGTTTTGCTTTGTGGAAAAAAGTTGTTGGAAGAGCTGTTTTAGCTAATTTGCGCTTGGGAATAAATTGTTCTCCAATAAGAAAGATCTCTATTTTTTTACAAAGCCCTAATTGGCTAAAAATGATTCTATATTGATATAATAGAAAACAAAGGAGGGGAGTGAAGATATTTAACGCTGAACAAGTTTGTTTTAAATAGGAGGGTTTTGACCATCGTGTTTTACTTCATATATTAGAAATAAATGAAAAGCATATAATTTGCACGGCGGGACGCAAGAATGTCGAACCAAATTTTGTAATTCCAGGTAGGTTAGATTTATCAGAAAGCGGGCCTCTTTCAGCCACAAAAGCAAACATCTCCCCCCCCAACGTTTGGAGGGTGATTTATCAAATGCTAATAAAAACATCGGAATTATAAAAAAAATTTCTGTGTTTTTAACTCAAATTAAAATCACGGTAAACCAGCATTTTAAATTTTTCTCGCCGTCCAATTAAATATGAGCGCTGGGCATTTTCTGTTGCTTGAACAATCGATTAAGTTTTTGTCAAACTCTCCTATTACCTAGTCTAGTCAGTGCATGTTGAAAATATTAAAACAGTCAGAATCAAACCGTTTTAACAAAATAAATCGTTTTTACAACCTAAAAGTGGACCGTAAATTTAAGCCAGTTAATATAGTGAATTAAATTCGGGAAAGCCAGCAATATTGATACGAAGAGCCAAAGACAAAACACAGATTAAAGCTTTGGTTTTCGAGCCAAAGCGCAAAGACATTAAAAAAGAAGTAAAAATGTTTTTTTACAGAAAAAATCGCATGTTTTAGTTTTCTAAATTCTGTTAAAGAAATAGACTTGTTGTTTTCAAATTCCTTTAATTTTATTTTTAAATCAAGTATTAGCAAGAATACATAATATATTATGTATTCTTGGTATTAGGCATCAAGTATTAATTTTAATAATTAAAAAAATACTGAATTTAAAAATATAACAATAAGAAAATTTAGTGAAAAATCCTGCATTTGAAAAAAACAAAAGCTAAAGGAACGCAAAACATTTGTTTGTTTTTTTTATTTAAAGATGAAAATTCGTTAAAATAAATAAATTATATGCTAAATTTGCTAAAATCTGAATAATAAACCATATTTAAACCGGTTTTTGTCAATTATTTAGACTTGCCGAAAACAATCAATTTTTGTACGCTTAAAATTATTACGCGAAGCCAATAAAATTTCTAATATAAATGTATAGAGCATTAATTCAAAAAATGACTGAAAACCATTTAATTTGAGGAGTATTTTAATTTCGTGGCGGGACACCCGCCTACAATTTCTAATGGGAAAGTATAGGCATTGAGCAAAATGAAGGAAGAAATTATACTATTAAAATCAAAATATTAACCATTCAAAATTTAACTGAAAATATTTTTGTATATCAAATACTTTATTGTGTTTATCATGTATTCAGCCGTTGGTTTAAATGAAGACTATCAAAATTAATTTTTAAGTCTCATAATCTTTTTTTTAAATCATAGGGTATAAAAGTAACTTTTTTCGGAAAAAAATACCCCAACTCTATAATTAACTTTAAGTTTTTGAATTTTGTTTATATAGGGTAGTGCATTTAATTTCGGCACTTTTTCGTTTTTCCAATGTGGCTTTTCATTGTATGGTCCGATTTTCGTGTTTGATAGCTCATTTTAAAGCTTTTACGATACTTAGTTGGTCATAACAGTGCAATATTATGAAAGTTGTTTTTTACACTTAAAAATCAGTGAAGTTTTAAACTTTTTTTTGAAAGTGGCCGAAGTTACGTGCATTTAATTTCGGCATTTTACAAAAAACTGGCCATATGTATTGTCTCAAAAAATCATCATTTTAAAAATTTAAAAGCCTATCATTATCTCCAGACATTTTCTTTACATTAAGCTTCTACTCGTTGTTCACGTGCGAACTGGCAAATAGTTATTAGCTAAAACTTCAAATGGAATCAGAATGAGCAAAATTTGAAAAAAAAGTGCTTTAATAATTGGCACTTTTTAAAGGTTCAATTTTTATTTTTGGCTTAAAAAACGTCAAAACAAGTCAAACGAGCGAAAAAAATCTTTTAACTATTTACAACTTCGGTTTAACACCCGACCAAAAAACCCGTTTTTTACCTAAATAATAGGTGGCCGAAATTACACTATTTAATTTTAAAATGCGCAGTCAGTTAAACGTATTGCAAAATGACTTGGAAGAAAATATCAAAACATGAAAATTAACAATTTGAGCCTTAAATAAAGAATTTAATTTTTAAACCAATTTATGCAGTTTAAACATGAAATGCACAGTAAAAAGGAAAATCACAAAAAATTTACTTTTTGTAAACAAAATGTTGAAAATGTTGAAAACAAGCAAATGAAAAACTTTCGCAAAAACACCTTATTCAACTTTCATCCAGTTAGCTATTAAACGTGCTAGTTCTTTTGAGGATTACCAAAGATATAGTCCAAAATCAAAAATGCCCAATTTGGAAAAGTGCCGAAATTAAATGCACTACCCTAGGTTTTTTGACTAGTAATTCTAATACATTTTTATTCAAAATGTCCAAAATCAGGTTACTTTTTTAACAGTATACTGCTCTTTTAAACTGGGTTATACTTTTCTAAAAGACAAAATCCAAAACATAAACACAGATTTTTTGCAAAAGAACTTAGCTGAACAAAGTGTTTGGAAGCAAAGTGGCGAGAACGAAGTGTCCGGTTTTCGTTTTTTAATCGGACAATACAATAATTATAATAAAATTCACCTTCGGATTAATAATAATTCTTTTTTAACGTTTGCTTTAGGTTTAATTCAAATTCCGTAATACGCATTGCAGTGACTTTTTATTTCAACGGAGATGATTAAAAAACACAATCTGAGAAAAAATGCTTCATTTCAGAATATTGGTTTAGTCATTACCTCGATTAATATTATTTTTCTCTGTTTAAAACAGGTTTGGAATATTTGCTAAGCTGCAATAAAATAAAAACTATGAATTAGACGAGGAAAAAAAGTGAATAACCGGACAGTGTTTAAGTAATAGGTGCCAGTATCGGAGTCAAACTAGAATATAACACCAACATTTACTGGGCTTAACTCGTTTACCAGAAGTCAGCTGTGGTTTGTAAAAGTTTCGAGGTAAAAACATCGGAGTAGTTTAAAATAGTGGTAGAATCCTCTAGCACTTACAATATTAACACATTATTGAGCACCATAGTCTTAACCTTTAGTTGCGGGTTATGAAAAATCGTCCGGTAAAAATTTTAATAGTCGACAGGGTTCCGTTTTAGAGAAATCACAACAATACAACTTCTTTCAAAAACGTGTTTTTTGTAAAATAATAGTGCATTATTAATAAATATCATGGGTGTCGTGGGAGCGCCATTGCACGATTTAGCACCGCTATATTTTGTTAAACATAATAAAAACATGGGTAAATTTTGAATTTTTTGCCTATCTGCTTCTTCTTTGTTTTTTTATTATTATTTTAACAATAATAATATTAAGATTATAATATGCATTCTTCGATATTGTACTTTCAAATGCAAACCTGGGCCGGCCTTCTGATAAAACCTATAGGTAAATTAAACCTAGCTGACCTTAATGATTTGCAGTATTAAATCGCCTATATTATAACATTAAAAAATTAAAAATTTTCAACAAAAACGGTCTAAAAATCAAACCTTATTTTAATAATTATTTGTCAATTTGCTGAATTTAAAATCAAAATGCCAATTTTTAAGGGCTAAATTTGACTACTTTTTGTATATTTTTAATCTTGTGAAAAAACAGAAATTAAAAAACTTCTGCGTCCGATTGTTTTTTATAAAACCATATAATCGCACAATTTTATTTTGTTTTTGTCCACATAGAAATTTGCGAGGTCAGCCAGATATAATTGAGCTAGAAGTTAAATTTTCGCGTGCTTAAGTGTGCGAAAAAACAAATCAAATTTTCCAGGTTAAAACCATAGATAAACTTTGTTTTATTTTTTAATAGTTTTTATTGTTTTAGTGGTGGATAAATTTTTTCTCTTATAGGAATAATTTAAAATTAATAGGCACCTTGCACTGGAACTCCGTTTATACATGAAGTATGCAATACACATAGTGAGTCACCATAATGGATAATTACCGTATCTCCTACTTATCTTTTGTAGTATGCAGATCAACCGATCGAAATTTCGCGCGCTTTCGAGGGTTGATCTGCATACTACAAAAGATAAGTAGGAGATACGGTAATTTCCATTATGGTAACTCGCTATGTTTATTGCATACTTCATGTATAAAGCGAGTTCCAGTGCAAGGTGCCTATTAATTTAGGTGCATTGACTGAAATTTTTCATTTCGCAAGAGTGTTTAACACTATATTAGGGATAAGAGAATATGTCATTGCATTCGTTTTCGCTCCTCCAAGCGCCGGAATGGGAGTGACCTGGGTCAGTGCGTGTTTTTTGAGCAGTTAACGTGATAATTTGACGAAATGGAGTTTAGAAAAAAATGAACACTAAAGGCCGGTTCACACCGGAGTGGCAGTGGATAGTGGATAATCAACGCGCGCGTTTACAACATTACACCGTCATTCTTGCTGCGGTGGTATGAAGGGTGTGCGTCGTGCGTCACCTATCAACTGCCTATTTAAGTTTTAACACCAGTACATGGGTTGAATAAGTGGTTTGTTAAAAATTTAACATTTAAGATTTGCAGCTATGCTTGAAATCACAACAGTATATTTACTGCTCTTATTCATTGTGACGCTCCGCTATATAAGCCTGACTTATACATACTTCGTTCAAAAAGACCAAAGAACAAAACCAAAAACTTCTATTTTAGGCGATTTAAAAGCGTTTTTTTTTATTTTTCCTTCAATTTTGAGATTCAAGCCTAAAAAAAGTATAATAAGTTTTAAAAATCAAAAAAAGTTTTTAGATCTACAAAAGAGAGTTTTTATGTTTTGTCTTGTAGACACTTTGGAGGAAGTCGGGCTAAACTGTAGTTTGCCTGATGTTGACTGTGGTGCGTCAGCGGAGAAAACTTTCGCACTTCGACGGGCAAAGGCTGTTTTCGACTTTCAATGTGTTCTTACGCAGGGATTGAATACAACGAAAAGCCCGGGAAATATTCGGAAGCAAAGGACAAAAAAAAAGTTGACAGCACAAAACGCGCACACACCACAACCCCACCAAACGAAAAACAAAAACGGCCAAATTAAGTATACAGCAAGAAAAACGGGGGGTTTCTCTCGGGCGTATGTTTAGACAGATAAGATGTGAACTAGTCTCAAGTAGATGCATTAGAAAGTACTAAAAAGGCGAGGGCCCTACGGGCCCTCTCCTTTCTAGTTTTATATATCGATGTCGGCTATAATTAAAATTAATATCCACATTAATAATAGTACCAGTAACGTTTTGATACATAAAGCAAACAAATTTACTATTTATTAAATCGTTTAAAATGCACTCTTCAATCGTTTTGCAAACTGACCCACCAGAGTTCTTAATTTCCGCAAATTTAAAAATGATCAGAAAATTTAGAACATCATAAAATGAATTAGATAAATTAATTTATTTTTTAAGAATTGAGAACAAGGGGAGTTTTTTTTAAAATCGGTTTCACCAGCAAAAAGGAGTGATCACAAACCTTCCGTATCATTTTAAAAACTGCACTTTTCAAAATCGTTCAGTATCTTAATGCAAAATAAATAATATGATCTTTCAGGGTGATTTATTGAATAAGAACTTTGCTTTTACAATTTAAAAAACATCGCGTTTTTGATTAGTCTTTTATTACGCACGTGTGCACTCCACTAAAAAAATCTTCCCATTCTTAGCTTTCCAAAAAGCTCTTTACAAGTTTCACAAATAAAAAAATCAATGCAAAAAAGATTTAGCTTGTTTAAAGAGGATAAATCAAATTTCAAAATTTTGAATCGAAAAAAATTCAACTTTAAAGAGTACAGAAGAATGCATAAAACTGAGGACCTTTCGCCTCTGAGGACCGTCATCTCACAGAACCGTTGTGTCGCGGGACTGTCCTGTCAGTCTCCTATTCACTTATTTACTGGTCGAAATTAAACTATTTAAATTTAAGTTTTTGGCGATCAAGGCTTTGTTTCCATCAAATTAAATCAAAATAATTTAAAAGCAGTCAAAAAAAGTATTTATGATCTTTCATATGGTAATTTTTTGAATAACAGCTTTGCTTTTACAATTTAAGAAAAATCTCCTTTTTGATTAGTCTTTTTTTACGCACGTGTGCAATCCACTAAAAAATTTTCATGTTCTTAACTTTTCCGAAATCTTTTTACCAGTTTCACACAAATAAAAAAAATCAAGACAATTTTTTAATTTAAACTATTCAATCTGCATCCAATCAAATTAACAAAATAAGATTTTGAAAACAAATATTAAAATATTATGACAAATTTTATGCTTAAAACATGTTTTTTAATTTTAAAATAAATAATTTATTGAGTTTATTGAAATAAAACATTAATTTGTGTAATTTTTGTATTATTGCTCAAGCCTAAACCAGCGTTTAATTTGCTATGTATGTGATTTTTCTTTAAAAAAACTTTATTATTGCATATTTTTATAAATATATTTTTTGTTAAAAAAGGTTTTTTGCTGGAAGTTATTTGAACACTTGTATTTAATTTTGGTCAAATATTGTAAATTATTTTGTTACGTACAAAAAATTTGCCTAAAAAAAATTTCGCGTTTTGTGTATTCATTTTTTACGTGCAATCAATTAAAAAATCCTCGTGTTCCTAGCTTTCCAAAAATCTAGTTTTAAACACATCAAAAAAATTAAGATTATTTTGGAAAACCAATAAAATAATAATATAATTGAGAAAGTGGTTATTTTTTTAATCGGTTTTTTGGTCAAATATTGTAAATTATTTTTTAGGTACAGAAAATTTGCCTAAAAAGGTATCGCGTTTTGTTTATTAATTTTTTACCCGCAATTGATTAAAAAATCCTTGTGTTTTTAGCTTTCCAAAAATCTATTTTTAAACACATCAAAAAAATTAAAATTATTTTGGAAAACCAATAAAATTATATAATTGAGAATGTGGTTAGTTTTTTTAAATCGGTTTTTTAATTTCGGTCAAATATTGTAAATTATTATTTTGTTATGTACAGAAAATTTGCCTAAAAAAAGTATCGCGTTTTGTTTACTCATTTTTTACACGCGTACGCAATTGATGGAAAAAAATCCTCGTGTCCTTAGCTTTCCAACAATCTAGTTTTAAACACATCAAAATATAGGATTAAATTATTTTTGAAAACCAATAAAAACAAACAATAATAAAATTAAGAACCTGGTTAGGTTTTTTAAATCGGTTTTACTGGTGAAAGGTGACTAATCACAAATCTATGATCATTTAAAGAACTGCACCTTTAAATCGTTTTGCAAATGATTCAAAAAATATTCCCAATATTTCAGCGAATATTTTAAAATTATCAGAAAATTTTACATATTTTATGATATGATTTTTTGTGTTTTTAATTTCCAAATATGATTTCCGCGAATTTTAAAAAGATCAGAAAATTTTAAATATTTTATGATATAAAAGATATGATCGCTAATTTTTTTGCACCCTTATTTGGATAATATAACGTTTTAAGATCAAATTTTGCCGCCAGTTATTAAAATGTCATAAACAGCAAAAGTTGAAAAATGACTAATCACAAATTTGATCATTTAAAAAATTGCACCTTTAAATGGTTTTGCAACTAATCTTTAAAACAAATTTCAAATATTTCAGCAATATTTTTAATTCCCAAAAATAATTTCCATGAAGTTTAAAAAAATTAGAAAACTTTAAATATTTTATAATATAAAGAATATAGGATCTGTTCACTGCCCTCCCCCCGGGTTTTATTGGGCATTTTACAACGTAAAAGCACTCCTAATAAAAATATAAAATGTGCATAATATAGAAGCACTCTAAAAAAATTTAAAATTTGCACAATGCACGTTTGGGTAAACTGTGCACAATGTAAAATTTCTTAACTAATATCTTAACAAGTGAAAGGTGCACAGTATAAAAGCATATTAAGATAAACATAAAATGTGCATGGTGTATAGTCATGTAAAATATAATTGAAATGTGTATAATGTAAAAGCACTCCTAATAAGACTATAAAATGTGCATAATATAGAAGCACTCCAAAAAAGTATAAAATGTGCACAATGCAGGTTTGGGTAAAATGTGAACACTGTAAAAGCATATTGAAATAAACATATAATGTGCATGGTGCATAGTCCAAAATCATCTTAAATATTAAATGTGCACCGTGTAAAATATAATTGAAATGTGTACAACGTAAAAGCACTCCTAATAAAAATATAAAATGTGCATAATATAGAAGCACTCTAAAAAAATATAAAATGTGCACAATGCAGGTTTGGGTAAACTGTGCACAATGTAAAATTTCTTAACTAATACCTTAACAATTGAAAGGTGCACAGTATAAAAGCATATTAAGATAAACATAAAATGTGCATGGTGTATAGTCTAAAATCATCTTAAATATTAGATGTGCAGCGTGTAAAATCTAATCAAAATTTGTATTACGTAAAAGCACTCCTAATAAGAATATAAAATGTGCATAATATAGAAGAACTTTAAAAAAATTGAAAAAAGCGTGCACAATGCAGGTCTAGGTAAAATGTGCATAATGTAAAAGTTCTTAACTAATACCTAAGAATATAAATTGTGCATAATATAGAAGTATTTTAAAAGATAAAAAAATGTGCACAATGCAGGTCTAGGTTAAATGTGCATAATGTAAAAGTTCTTAACTAATACCTTAACACTTAAAATGTGCAAAGTGTAAAAGCATTTTAAGATAAACAAAATAAACCTCTATCTATATAATAGCTTAATAATAAAAATGTGCACAGTATAAAATCATCCTAAATATTTGGCAGAACTGAAGATGTGACATAAAATGTGGACTGGTAAGAAGCCCCAGAAGTCAGGTAGTAGCTCTCATAAAATGTGGACAGGTAAGAAACCCCAGCAGCCTAGTAATACTTTTAAAGCCGCGCAGGTCATAAACGACCTATAAAACATTAATCGGTTCCTGGCTGGTAATAGGATTATAACACAGATCTAAAAGGAATCGGTCCCTGGTAGGCAATTCCGCTGCGCAACATCCAGTTTTCTTAACGGAAATAACCCATTTTTAATAATGAATTTCAAGGGTGGAAATTTCACTCAAAATTTCCGCAGGGATAGGAGGAGCACAAAAAGTTTTAACGTGAAAAAGGATTATGAGTGAAAAGTTATAAAAAATCCACAAGATTCCAAAAGAAAAAAATGGCAACCCCCCCTCCCCCCGACCCCTTCCCGGAGGCTCCCAACTTGAGAAGCGATTGCGCTATTATAAAGTAGATAATTGTGCGAAAATAAAAATACACCCTGTTTAGGGTCCTGAACGAAGAATACATTATTTTTTTACCATCGTCCTTAAAAGATTTGGTTTTTTCTATTGTGTGAGCATTGCAATTCAAGCCTTTTTTCGCAATTTAATAGAACAAAATAGTCTGTTTCAGCCATACGGCTGACAAACAATTTTCCCTGTATTTTTGAAAACCTATTTGCTTCATTTTGTTTTGTAAAAAATAATGTAGTTATGATGCCCATATAAAACTAATTATAGATTTGTTTTGTCTGTTTGTATTTAGTTTCAAAATTTTTACCACCAGAAAACCTTAAACTGTTAATTGTCCATCATGTAATTGTCCATGTTTTAAAGCGATATGTGTTTTTTATAAAAGATTTTGTTTTAATTTTAAGTTTGGAATTAAATTTAAAATCTCCAAAATTAAAAAAACCTCAAAACAGCATAATTTCAACTGTTATGGCGGCAAAAAATTTCTGTCTATAAAGAAGTTGTCTATGAATTTCCATGTTAGTTTTTTTCTAAAATTTCAGTCTTTAAAAATTTGTATGACATTCCCCAAAATGTAAGCTTTGGAATGATAATCTCATTTAACTCGAATTGTTTAATGTTTGGGAAGGATGGTCTCTTCTTTCTCTAGTGAAAGTGTGTTGTCCAGTTTAAAGATGTTCATGTTCATCTTTCCAAAAAATATTAGTTATTTTATTGGCTAATAAAATAACTAATATTTTTTTGGCAAAATATTAGTTATTTTATTAGTCAATAAAATAAATAATATTTTTTTGAAAAATTAGTTATTTTATTGACTAATAATTCTGAGCAATAATTTTAAGCCAATTTATAGACTTCTTTTTATTTTCCCAAATTAGTAGAGTCCCGTTTAATTCTAATGCGTTGTCCACTATAAAAATGTCCATGCTAATTTTTTTATTTTACCAAATTAAGACATTCTCCGACCTGTAATCTTTCCAATAATTATTCTTTTATTTAAATTTATCTATTTGTGACCTGGGCACTACTAACTAAATATCAAAGGAATATTAAGGCTACGATGTCTTTTGAACCGTAAGTGGAGAACTTAAAGCGTTCAAGATTTAGGGTCGGTGGAGCCGAGGAAACTTGGAGTTGGAACGTGTAGCCAAAAATAGAAAATTTGGAGCCGTAAGTGGGGAAGTCAGAGCCGTAAGTTGGGAACTTGCAAACAAAGTAAAATTCGCTAAAACGTTTATCCAAACCTGAGAAGCCTAAATTTAATTTTAAGCCCAAACCAATTTTCCTTAAATGCTCTAAATTCCGATTGTGGCTCAAAGTTCCCAAAAATTTTCGATGGCTCCAAGTTCCCTGTTCATGGTTCTAAAGACCCTATATCGAAAATTGTTGGAAACTAGGAGCCACAAACAATGGGAACTTGAAGCACTTAAGAAAAAAATTGGTTTGAGCTTAGATTTAAGCTCCGCTTTGGCTTAAATATAGATTTTAACGATTTATTTACTTCCAGGTTCAAATTGCCAACTTTCGGCTCCAAGTTTACCACTTTCGGCTCCAAGTTTACCACTTTCGGCTCTAAGTTTTCTATTTTTGGCTCCGAATTCCCTCGGTTTTATCGACCCTAAATCATATTAAGTAGTTTATGTTTTTTTACCAAAATATCACTGCTTTATATAATTAATAAATGATAAATATAATATTGTAGCAATTGATCTATTTCTGGGGAATAGAAACTTCATATATCTGCATTAAAATGATGAGTTATGTAATAAACACAAATGTATATGAACATATCTCGCTAACCAAATAGTCGTTTTTAGATAATGAATCAATTTTTATCTGCTATTCCACTCTATAGAATTATATAATTATTTGGTTGACATATAATTAAATTTCGTTGACAAATATATGCTTCCTAAATTTTTTCCCTGCGCAAATCATTTTTTACTGACTATATAGTTTCAAATATTTGCAATTTGAAACCTTTATATTTTAAAATTGCTAAATTTTAATAAACTATTTTGGTAAAGTGTTCTTTTAAACTACTTCAAAAACCTGTTCTTAACTTTCCTGCAAAAGAAATAAAAAATGAAGTTCACAAAACCAAACTTTACAATGAAATGTTTACAACTTAAAAGTTACATATTGTTGAAAAAAATGGTTATTATGTTTGTGAAAAGTGGTACCTTTTTAATTTTTGTCGTTACTTTAGTTGGAATAATGTCAAAAACAACTTTAAAACAATCCAACAGTTTTCCATGTTTCCTCGCCAGATGTGGCCCATGTTTTGATAAAAATCTGCGACGATTTTGCTCTACAAGATGTAGTGAATGCGAAAAGTTACTTCAGGTATCAATTAACTTATCCTAAGATTTTGCATAATATCTCACTTTGATATCCAAACAATAAGTTTTTTTGTTTTTCTATTGCGGCTTTTTCAGTTTTGAATTTTTAACATTTATGATTTAGGTGAAATACTAGAGTAGCAAAATCAAATACTGATGCTACCTAAAAGAGAATGAATTATATCAAAACCAAATTTAAAACGGGTTAGTAGTTCAAAATCTTTGTTTTCTTACACCTCCGACTAGTCAACATTTTTTCGGTCTAAACGTATGCCTGGGGTAAATCGCCCTTTTTACTGTTTTATTTACAAAACATTTTGTATGACTAGTTTTTAGTTTTTCTACTTTTGCAAGTAATTTGCAATGGAATTAAAAAAGTAGTTTATGTATAATTTTGATGTTGAATTTTGGTTCAATTAAAAGAGCCAGAAAAAACTAACTAAAAAAATCGAAAAAAGTGGCCAAAATTAATTTAGTTACCCTAAATATTACTTAGTTTTCGCATATAAATAGGTGATTCTTTATTCCAAGTAATCTCGAGGAAATAAATTTATAAATATTTTGAATAGTTTATAAAAATTTTTTTCTCTTTATTATGAATTAATTAATATAAACCGTTTTTTAACCAATTATAGGGAAATTTAATCAAGAATACAATAATTAAAACAAAAACTGTTTTTAACTAAATTAATTGCCATTAACCGGTACTCTACATGCCCCTGTTCTATGCGTTCTAGAAACTGTTGGGAACAGTTCTAGAAAAACCTGTTCCGAACAGTTCTAGAATAGTTCTATGACTGATTTGCAGTTCTCAAAATCAAAAAATAAATAAAACTCCTCAAATGATATTTAAACACATAAAACAACGGAAATACACAATAAAATCACGTGATAAGTGTTGGAAAATGTTTCGGTGACTTTTATAATGCACCAAAGTACAACTTTTATTTTTTTTGGTAACTTTTTCCTGGAACTTCTAATCGAGCCAGAATTCGGTCTAAAACTCAAACGACAGCTATGTTTGTTACTCCAGTGCAAAATTTAAAAATTTCTGTTACACTAAAAATTAATGGAGGTTTAAAATTTTGTTTTTATAGTGGCCGAAGTTAATGCGCGTGCCACTAACTGCAGGGCCACCTAGAAAAAACTGGCTATAACTATTGCTAAAACGAACGATAAATATGTTAAAAAGTTAAAAATTTATCCTTAGATATATTTCTTGGCACATATCAATTAATTTTTTCGGGTTTTAAACTTTTATAGCTATTTAGGAAGACTCTTAAATAATTATGTCAAAACCTTTAAAAACACAAGTTTTATTAACACTGTTTTTTGTTAAATTTTTTTGGTGTGAAAAAAATATTTGAACATCAAATGGTTTTTGTCACAGTCAGCCAACTTCAAAGAAAGCCTGGTAAAAATTTTGTTCCATTTATTAAGTTTGTTTATATTTTTAACCTAAAAATTACAAAAAAAATAGGCCTTAATTTTGGAGCCACCTTTTTGGTTTTTAAAAAACAAAAACAAAAGCCTAAAACATAAAAAACGATTACATAACCCAAAATTATCAACTTTAAGGATAAACAAGACGTTAAAAAAATTAAGGAGTAATATAATTCCACACCAACCCTAGCCTATCCTATAGTGCTTCGTTCTAAATTTGATGCACCATTTTAAACACAAATCAAAAATCCAGAAAATCACAAAAAAATCACACTTTGTATGAAAATGTTGATAATGCAGAATAAGACAGAAATAGAGAACTTTTGCAAAAACACTTTATTCAACATTCATCCAGTTATTTTTGTCCTAGTTTTTTTGTGTTTTAAAAATAAGCCAATTTTTAACACACCTTAAATATGATGGCCGAAATTAAGTCATATACCCTACTACATTTAAGTTGACAAAACCTAGTTTTTACAATAGTTTTATTTTTGCATTAGTAACATCCAGATAAATAGGTTTTTTTTAAAGTTCTAGTCTGATGTTGAATATTGCTAAAATAAAATTATTATAAATTACATTTTGTCAACTTAAATGTAGTAGGGTATCCTGACTTAGTTCGCCGTCAACTAAAAAGAAAATAAATGATTCGTTTATTTTTAAAACACAAAAAAACTAGGACAAAAGAAAAAAAATGAATGTTGAATAAAGTGTTTTTGCAAAAGTTCTCTATTTCTGTTATTCTGCATTATCAACATTTTCATACAAAGAGTGAATTTTTTTGTGATTTTCTGGATTTTTGATTTGTGTTTAAATTTTTCTGCATCAAAATTTAGAACGAAGCTCTATAGGATAGGCTAGGGTTGGTTTGGTGTGGAATTATACTACTCCTTAATTTTTTTAACGTCTTGTTTATCCTTAAAGTTGATAATTTTAGGTTATGTAATCGTTTTTTATGTTTTCCGTTTTTGTTTTGTTTTTTAAAACCTAAAAGGTGGCCGAAATTAAAACGGCCCTAATTTTTTTTTGTTAATTTTTAGGTTAAAAATATAAACAAACAATATAAATAGAACAAAAAATTTACAATTCTTTTTTTGAAGTTGGCTGACTGTAGACAAAAGCCATTTTGATGTTGAAATATTTTTTTAGCACCAAAAAAATTTAACAAAAAACAGTGTTAATAAAACTTGTGTTTTTTTAAGGTTTTGACATAATTATTTAAAGTCTTCCTAATAGCTATTGAAAAAAGTTTGCAAACCGGAAAAAATTAATTGATATGTGCCAAGAAATATATCTAAGGATAGATTTTTAGCTTTTTAAAATATTTATAGAATTTCATTTTATAAATAGTTATAGTCGGTATTTTTCATGTAGCCGGAGGCAGTGGCACGCGCATTAACTTCGGCCACTATAAAAACAAAGTTTAAACCTCCATTAATTTTTAGTGTAACAGAAATCTTTAAACTTTTGCACTGGAATAACAAAAATAGCTGTCGTTTGTTTTTTAGACCGAATTCTGGCTCGATTAGAAGTACCAAAAATCTACAAAAAAAATTGAAAGTTCTTTTTTGGTAGTATAAAAGTCACGAAACATTTTCCAACACTTATCACGTGATTTTATTGTGTATTTCCGTTGTTTTATGTGTTTAAATATCATTTGCGGAGTTTTATTTATTTTTTGATTTTGAGAAACTGCAAATCAGTCCTCAAACTTGTTCTAGAACTGTTCGGAACAGGCTTCTAGAACTGTTCCGAACGGGGCTAGAACGCATAGAACAGGGGCATGTAGA
>JASAMX010021881.1:0-29137 GCA_030248175.1 Microlaimidae sp. YZB2_3
TATATTTTCCTGCATGTTGTGTTAGAATTTTATTTTAAAAATATTTTTTTTAATAATCCAGAATTAATGCAGGTAAATTTAATTTTTAATCGGGAATTTATATGTCACCGGACCAGGGCGCTCTTCTGCTAAGTATTGCGGTTCCCAGGGAACACAAAGGTACGTAAATTTTAGGTAAAAATATATTTAACCTAATATTATGTTATATAATATTATGATTAGACCCTGGTTATGATGTATAACAAACAATAATTATGTTATATATATTTCTTGTGTAGCCTGGTTGCACTGAAGTTGTGTGGACTAGTGATGTGATTTCCGGGGCCCCAAGCTCCGTAGTTATGGAACCGGGAGCTACGGAGCTCCTTTATTCTGGAGCTTCGAAAACCGGAGTTCTGGGAAACGTCACTACAGTTTCTGTTGACTATTTCTCTATAGCGTGTGTTTTTTCAGGGGATGTAGCAAAGCTAAATTTTGTAATTTTCCCTTGGTCAGTTTGTGGTCGGTGTTTTTTTTTTGTTCACATCATTACATTCTTACTGACACAAAGTGCGAAATTTAGCTTTTTTGTCAATATTTTGAGTAGCCACATCCCCACGAAGAAAACACACGCTATAAAGAAATAGTGGATAACTATCATAAAGACCACATGCTGTACGGTAGACGGTGCAGAAATCACCGTAGGTATCAACATGATTTTAGTATGCAAATTATTAGGTTGATTTAATGAAGCAAATTAACGATAAAATTCGCATGCTAAAAAAATTTGCAGAATGGTTGCGTTCGTATGTAAATACATGTAGCAAGTATATTTTATTTTATTTATTTATTGTTTTTATTTATTTTGTCAAAAAATAAACTATAAGCTAGTTCAAACTGCACTGAGTTTGTAGTTTTTCATTTGCATTTTATTTTTACTATAAAGTTTCAGTGAAATTATCCCCTAGAAATAATTCACTAAAAAGTTTTATAGTAAAAATAAAATGCAAATGAAAAACTACAAACTCAGCATGAACTACACTTATATATTTTGACAAAAATAAAAACAATAAATAAATAAATAAAAAATAAATTTCAGTGAAATTATCCCCTAGAAATAATTAAAAAATATAATGGATCGAGCCGAAATAGCCAATGGACGAATCTCAACTAATAAATAATTTGCTTAGGATGTGATAATTTGCATAAGCATGGCACATTGGCGCGCAGCTTATTGGTTGTTTCGCATGAGGTTCAGTTTAGTATTATGTAATACAATCAATATATTTTGCGCGGTTTTGCAAAATACAAAATTAAGATGATTCCACAATTGCAAACGCACTTTTCAGACCACCATCTAAAACGACTTATGTGAGATGGTGTGCGTTTAAACAGAAAATAAATTTTGCTCCTATGGCACAATTCTATAATAATATTTTAATAGAATATCTTATAACAACCTTTGCAGTTTGTTTCTTTTCGGTTTGCAGCATATATATCGTGTGTAAAACCGCCTTTCCTTTTTTCTTGCTTTTTTCTTTAAATAGTTTTCAAACTATTTTTTCTAACAAAACATTTGATGTATTCACAAATTTTAATTTATTGCGTCAATCAGAGTTTTTGCAATATACCAATAGAATTTCTATTAAATCTTTTAGATTATAATATTTTCAATAATATTTTTTAAACTCATTATTTTCCAGCGGTGCATATATTTTTTACGTATTACTGTTGCACCTGATGTTTCAATTCAACTTTTATTAAATGTATTTTTTGGCAAGAAAATATTTAATAATCCTTTAATACGCTTGTATTAATCTAAATTTATGGTTTAAAGTTTTCTACTAATGTTTTTATTCAGGTTCGTTTTTGTTGAACAACGAGAGCGATCAGCTGTTTTATAATACTCTGAAAAACGGTTACGCCAATCAAAAAGGCCTTTGCATCTACTTGTTCTCCGCGTTTATTGAAGAAATGATGAGAGTTTCTTCCGAGGCGCAAACAGGTCCGGGCGGGTCTTTGGCCCGGTTTAGGGTCGATGGAGCCTAGGGAACTTGGAGCCGAAAATAAACATCGCTAAAACCTATACCTAAGCCTAAACGAAGCCTAAAAAAGGTAAAATGCTTAAATGCTTTAGCTGTGTCCGGCAATATGCAAATAAATTATAAATAAAATAAAATAAAGTAAAAAATTTCCCGCCGGCTACAAGTTCCCTACTTGCGGCTCTAAAAACCCCGTACCTTTGGAGCCGACTCGGAAAAGTTTAAGAAATTAAAGCCTAGAACTCGAGTTTGCAGTCGAGAAAATGGGATCTTGAAGCCGAAAGTTAAAAAAATGGTTTAGGTCTAGGCTTAAAGGTCAAACGCAAAGGTTTGCGGTTACTGAGTCAAACTTTTTATCTTCGATTTTGATTATTTTTTCGTGAACGCGTCAGGATTTTAAGGACTCTCAAAATGTCATTCGTGATCACGTCATATATGTTTTGCTCTGTGGGAATGGTTGTGGGAGGAGCTAATAGAATCACTTTTAGCCAATTAGTGCTTGGGAAAAATTAATCTCCAATGAATGAAAGATCTCCTTTTTTCATAAACACTAATTGGCTAAAAATGATTCTACAACGAGGATATAACTATAACAATAAACGTATAACGTACTATAACAATGAAAATGATTTTATAACGTACTATAACAATGAACAATTTCCGTTTAAATGGGAGGATTTTAACTATCGTGAAAACCTTACCCCTGCCCCCAATAGCCCACAAAAATTTGTTCATGAAAATATCCTTAGTGGTTCAGAAGACATGGACCTTCCAAAAATAGCGTTTTTTGACAATTCTGTAAGTGAAAGATTGCTCAATGGGAATAAAATTTAAATTACAAAATATGCACTTAAAGAAAGCGGCAATTTGTCGAGATATTGCGCTTCCCGTACAAAAAAAAACCGCGTTTTTGCTAAAAATACAAAGTGTAGGGAAAAATGTTGGGCAAACTTAATCAAATCACGGGTGTTTTAAGCAAAAATAGCGAGTTTTTTGTACTGGAAACGTGCATGTTTTGTAATTTGAATTTTAATACCTATTACGCACTCTTGCAAGTAAAGAATTGTCGAAAAGCGCAATTTTTGGAGGGTCACATCTCCTGAACCACTGGAGATATTTTGATGGAAAAAATTTTGGGGGCAGGAGTAAGTTTTCACAAAAAATAATCAAAATCAGAAGACAAAAAGTTTGACTCGGTACCAAAATAATCAAAATCAGAAGACAAAAAGTTTGACTCGGTACCGCACCTTTAAGCTTTGGCTTAGGAATAATAGGTTTTAGCGAATTCACTTCCCATTTTCGGCTTTAGTTAAGTTCCAGTTCTAAATTCCGTCGGCTCTACCGACCCTAAATCGCACAAACAGCCGGAGAGGCGCGAACAGAGTTGTGTCTTCGATCCACGATAAGCTTTTTCCAGGACACAATTATGCGACTTTATGACGAGAAATACAAGTCAATTTTGCGTTTTTCTAGCCGTTATAATTATTATAAAGTTTGTAAGGTTTTATGTTTTTAATTTATCATAATATTGAGAATAAATTAGACCGCTCTCTAAAAACCCGTGCTAACTACATATGTGCTGTAAATTAGCCCGCTGCTCAAAGCCTCTTAAGATTTTTTGTGTTTTCTCTTTCTTCGAATGACCAAATGTTCATAAAAGTTCAAGATAACTACAATAAAAATCTAAAAAATAGGATTAGTTGTAAAAACGTGTCACATAACACATAATTAACCGCTTCTGATTTTTATCGCGTCAGTGAAAAATTTGACGAAAAAAGAACTGAAGCGGCATCATTGTGCTAAAGAAAATTGTTGTTGCGCATTAGACCCATTTTAAGGTTAACAGTTGAAAATTTTTGAAACTTAATGGATCTTAAAACCCAAATAAATAAATTTACGGTTAAAATAAAAAAAAGTTTGAATATAAAAAATCTTAGTAATTAACTAGAAAAACGCCAAATAAAGACAGTCTCGAAAAACGATTCATCGCATAAAGAAAGATTTTCAAATGGTAAAACAGCAGTATCGAAACAAAATTCACAATTCAAACTGGTTAAAAGTTGAGGAAGAACGAGGACTTTTAATGAAACTTGACTCACTAAAACTCCGATTTCATAGGTAATTTTCTAACTTTAAAACTTGAAATTTTTCTAAAAGCGAAATTACATAAAAAATATACGATCGAAAATTTGTTATTACTTAACTGAATTTTTTGTAAAAAAGAATTTATTTATTTTTTTAAATTGCAAATAAATAATAAGAGTTTCATAGCAATTTTTGATTTATAAATTATTAATTTATATTTCTATAATATTTTATTAACAAACTGTTGACCATTTAAAGGTATATTCTGATAAATATTAGCGCAACCAATAACTTTTTACATCAGCTTAATTTTGATAAGTTTTTATCGATCTTTTAAGGGTATTGTTATGAGATGGGGTAACTGATTAGAATTCGAAAAGCCTTAATTTCGGCCGCAGGCTGTTGTTTTGGTGCAAAATTATGAAATAGAATCTGCGGCCAGCCTTAATATCGCCTGATGAATAATAAAACTTTTATTCTATACATATTGTAACGTTTCGATACTTCCCAGTATCATCATCAGACATGATCTAAAATACAGATAAAGCAATTAAAGCACTGAATACTTGGTAAAAGTAAAGCATGCGGATAAAACCAGAAAAGTAAAACATACAGATAAAACTAGAAATAAATTGATAAAAAGATTATAGAGTAGGTATTAAAAAAGCGGGATAATTACAGAAAAAATAAAAACATAAAATTTTTTTATGATGGATAAAACGCAAGCTTACAAACAAACAGGGAAACTGGGAACAACAGTTGGTGAATAGATCTTCATGTCATTTATCCAGCCACACTCGGTTTATTTCATAATTTTGCGCATTGCGCATAATAACAACCGATGGTTAAAATTATGACTGGCCGAATTTAAGTCATTTACCCTATTTTTTAAAGTTCATTTTGGTTGCAGAAAAAGAAGGAGAAGACGAAAAAAGCCGAATTTGAAAGATAAAAACACGCATGAAGATGCAACAGTATCGCACCAAGTAACGGGAATGATTTAATATTGTTAATATTTCATATGAAAACAAAGCTGATAGTGTGAGTGATGATTGCCTGTAAAGCTGAGTCTAGTGATCAGGGGCTAGCCCACTAACATTATGTGAACAATCGGCGAAGTTGGCCGATTTTGAAAAATGGTCCTATATATTCATAAGATTTTCCTAATAATTTTTAAATAATATTATTGTGTTTAAATATATTTGTTGTGGCCAATAAAAATAAACGTTTCTTAACTAAAAACTAGCCTTGAAAAATGCTCTAAGAATAGAGCAGGAAAAAGGGGCGATTTTTCCCCGGGCGTATTTTTAGACAGAAAAGATGTATACTAGTCTGAGATGAACATTATTTGGACTATAGAAAATTTGCATTTGGTTTGGGCAGCTGCTCACTAAATAAAAATTTCTACCATATAATATTGATTTGTTTATACATTGATCTAATCACACAACACTGTTGCATTTTTTTTTAGTTTGATGAAATGTCAATTGAAAAAATTATACTCACAGCAATCTTTGACAAGTGCGAAATCGCCACTTTTTCAATTTGAAGGTTATATTTGTATGTGTAAGAAACAACTATATAGAACACCGGCGCTTATTATTATTTTTTAATAAATAAAACTTTGAATTAATTTTGTCATCAGTAATGCAAGAATTAAAAAAAAGTACTCTGTTGTTTTCGCCGATTTCCGCGCGGCTGAAGCAGATGGCGCTGGAAACTGGTTATCAATCAGTAACGAATGAGGAATATCGCTTTTAAGGAAATTAATAATAATAATAATAATAATAATAATAATAATAATCATAATAATAATAATAATAATAATAATAATAATAATAATAATAATAATAATAATAATAATAATAATAATAATAATAATAATAATAATAATAATAATAATAATAATAATAATAATAATAATAATAATAATAATAATAATAATAAGAAGAAGAAGAAGAAGAAGAAGAAGAAGAAGAAGAAGAAGAAGAAGAAGAAGAAGAAGAAGAAGAAGAAGAAGAAGAAGAAGAAGAAGAAGAAGAAGAAGAAGAAGAAGAAGAAGAAGAAGAAGAAGAAGAAGAAGAAGAAGAAGAAGAAGAAGAAGAAGAAGAAGAAGAAGAAGAAGAAGAAGAAGAAGAAGAAGAAGAAGAAGAAGAAGAAGAAGAAGAAGAAGAAGAAGAAGAAGAAGAAGAAGGTTCTGAATTTCAAAATTTACCCACGTTCTCCAATAATGGTTGGCGTGGCGCCACGGGGCTAAATCGCCCCGTGGCGCTCCTGCGCCACCCATGAATAATTAAATATGAATGAAACGGTTTTATTATCCAAAAAGTCATTTACTAGCTTTTTTTAAATATCTATCATACTGTTTAAATATCAATTTTTTTCTATTTAAACTAGAAAATTTACGAGGTTTTTTTGAGAAAAAAAAGATATTTAAGCAATAACAAATGTTTTCTATAACCGGCTAACTTAGTTGTTAGTTAACATGCCGGTAGTGGAACAACCTCAGGGTGAAATATTGAAACAATAACATCAATAGTTGTTATGGTTGAATTATATCTGGCTGATGCTGAAAATTAAAATCTAGATATAAAATCCGTGTTAATTTATATACAAACCAGGATATTAAAAAGCAGGACAAAGGCAGTTAAAAGTTTTCAAAGTCCGTAAAAACTGTTCCAAAAAAAAAAATAACTGTAAAGTAAAATCCGGAAAAATCGTATAGTACAGAAAAATTATACGTTAGAGGTAAGTAACAGCATATTTATTAAAAAGGAACGTAGGAGTTAAAGCTTTAAAGCGCAATAATTTTTATGGATTTTTATTCAGCGCGTTCTCACGTGTCTTGTGACTTTGAAAGACTTGTGTATAAAGAGTCGAGGTGACAACTGCCACTTCAAAATCGGGGGCCATTAACACCTCGACGTAAAGACGCCATGTGATTAACGTTTTACGTTTTACATTTTTATATTTTTACATTTTAACATTTTACATTTGCCAGTAGAATTTCCGATTGACTCAGTTGATGTTGTGAAATTGCCAACTGATTAACAGTCGAAATCAGTTCCGAAATTTGCCCGCCTTTGACACTGCAGCACATTTGCCCCGGTATAACGCCGTGAAAAATGTGCTCAGTGTACCGTCCGTTCTGCTTCAGGCATTTTTACATTTTCACATTTTACATTTTTACATTTTTATATTTTTACATTTCACATTTTCCAGCGGAATTTCCAATTGACTCCCGGTGATTTCGTAAAAAATTACCAACTGATGAACAGTCGGAACCAGTTCCGAAGTTTGCCCGCTTTCGACACTGCGGCACAGTTGCCCCGGTATAACGCCGTAAAAAATGTGCTCAGTGTACCATCCCTTCTGCTTCAAGAACCGCTCTACCGCCCTGAATACCCGATTTCTTTGCAACACGGATTTGTTAGTAAGTGTAAAGGCTGGTTCATACTTATGTAAAAACGTCCTTTGGACAAAGTCCATAGGACGTTTTTACATGTAAAAACGTCCTTTGGAGTTTGTCCAAAAGACATTTTTACATAAGTATGAACCAGCCTTAAGAATTTTAATATTCCCAAGAACTCCGAAGCACTGGACCCCCCTTGAACTCGGATGTCCGCCCTATTTTTGTCTTTACTGGTTTTCTAGTAATTTACTAAATTTGTTACCCGAGAATTTCAGCTAACAAAAATTTTAGTAAAACTTAAACAAAAATTTCAAATGACACTTTAAATTGAGTGAATTTTAATTTCGTCACCTGAAAACTTAGTGGTCTACGCGGAAGTTTCAGAGGTAGGAAAGTATTAACTCTATTCCACCCCCCCGAATAATTTCGGCACATATTTGTCCAAAGAGTCCAACGGTCAAAAATCAAAAGTTTGGTTTTGGGTGTAGTATAAGACTAGAAGAGGGTGATAACATATGTTCAAAAACTAACCCAAAATCACATTGGTCTAAAAACTAAAACCAGGATGGTTTGAGGACACTTTTATAATAAAAATATTTCAAGTAAAGATTTTTTAAAGTTGAAGCTATGTACACTAACAGGAAGCTGAGCATAAGGTTCTTATAAATCTAAAATTGTAAGTTTGAAACCCAAAAAAATAGTTACAATTAATATTTTTCTTATACAAATCTTATTTTAGAACCTCTAGTTGATTTTGAAAACTGGAAACTAAAAAGAAACCTTATAAACATAGGTGGTCAGCTTCTCAGATTTTTTGGGGGTATACCCGACCCCCGAAAATGGGGGTGGGGGTGTCCAAAAACATTTTTTTAGGGTATACCCCAAATACCTGATTTTTAGCGTTTTTCGTACTGGGACCCCCCCCCCCAAATTTTAGGGGGGGATGTCGGCAGTTTTGACATTTTTTTGAGAGTATAACCCCCAACCCCCCACATAAAAGATTCATATAGATATACGATTCATATAAGATTTATATAGTATTATTATGTGTTATGGCTGAACTTAGACATTAATACCGTCAAAATGAACTTCTTATTTGCTCAGATATAAACAAATTTAAGTATTTAAATTTTCGAAATTTTGCGCTTTTTTTGAAAATTTAGTTTCTTAGATTTTATTAAAAAAATATATGTGTTTAAACTACTATCTCTATTACATATAAGAAATTAATTTTCTGGCTTCTACCATAATGTTTTGGTTATAACTTGGAATTTATATTTCTTTTAAAAAAATGTGTGTTTTGTCGACTATTTAATTCATTAAATTCTAATGTATTTTTGTAATTTAGCGCTACTTATTTCACAGTCATTGTCACATATTTTACTCGGATGGCTAACAGAAGATCCGATGAAAATTACTCTAATGAAAAGTAAGTAAAAAATAATATTTTTTAGCATACAGTGTTTTAATATGCTATTACTAAAAACTGGTAAATTCTTTGAAAATCAGAAGAATTTAAAAGTGATGTTGAATTTAGATGAAGCAAACGTCGTGGAGATATATAAATCCATGATGACTGAAAAGAAAATTTCTGGTACGTCGTATCAATTATTTATGGAGAACTTTAGCTGTTTATATCTAAAACCTGACTATTGGGTGAGTTTTTTAGGTGTATAAATGTTAAATTTTAGTTTTAACATCTTGCAGTTTTTCTGTTTCAAATGTTCTTAACTACAATAAAGTAGTTTATCATTAATTTAGCTTGGAATTATTAATTATCGGTAAATTTTAAATGTTAATGTTTTACAATTAGCATTAGAAATAGTTTTTTCAGCAGAATTGAATTAAATTTTGTGAAGTAAATATTTTACAATGTATTTTTTGTGATATTGTGACACATCTGTGATTATTTCATCTTAGTTTTCTTTTATGGTTTCTTAATTTTACTAGTACCTTCATTTCCTCATGATTTGTAAATTCTAGGTATTTACCGGTAAAAATATAGACAATTTTCAAAGAATTTTTAAAAAAAACAACAAAGAAAACTCATGGAAGTATAGTTTGTACAAAAACAATGATTATTTTCTAAAAAAATATTTGAAAATTACAAAATGGTGATTTAGACGACAAAAAAACAGCCGTTTCGTCAGCGAGAGATACTGAATTAACTTTTTTTCCAGTCCGCTTATTATTTTTAAGTTTAAAAAATGATATGTTTTGTTATAAAGCAAATATTACTGTAGACTTTGTTTCCAGACCCAATTTTAAAATTTCTAGATTTATACAAAAATACAAAATTATGTGGAAATATAATGCAGAAGTATGTTTAACCTAAATACGTTTCCAGTCGAGTTCTAAAACAGTGCACTAAAAATTCAAGCTTAGTCTAAAACAATAAAAATAATGTGCGCCTGCGCGAGATTAAGCTGTAACTTTACGAAATTGCAAAACTAAAGCAAGTAACTATTTCTCACCAACGGAAGAGCCAATTTATATGGATAGTTTTAGTTACTCTCTTAATTTTGTTTGCGAAAAATCGTGTACAACTAAATCAGCGTTGGTAAAAATTACAATGTTGTTTGTAAACTTTCACGAAAAACACTATTGTTTTTAATAAGCCTCATTTTTTCATACATTCCAGTTGTCGATTTGACCCAGTGGTTAGAGTTTGGGACTTGCGTGCGAATTTCTAACGGTTCGATTCCCTCAAAATTTTTTTTCAATTTTTCCAGAACAGTTTGCAAAATTTAGAAACAAGTTTGTTGTCCCATTCGAAAGTTACGTTTTTGTAAAATATGCAAATGTTTTAGTGAAAAAAGTGCAAACAAGGTTAAGAAAGTACTCTCACTGAATTTACATAGAATGTCGTTTAATTTGCTTAAAGATTTTGTCGCGCGTAGTTGATTGGTGATTGGTCGTTCCTATGATGTTCAGTTCAGTAGGTTCAGCGCGGTTTTCAAAGCAAAAAATTAAGGTGGTTCAACAGTTGCGAACGCACTTTCAGGATCACAATTTTCATTGTGTTAAATCGCTCAATTTATGGTAATAATTTAGCACATTAATGCAACATGTGTGTAAATTTACCTTTTGCTGTTGGGTTATCATAATAATATTTAAGTTTTTTTTTAAATCCACATCTTTTTATAAAAACGCTAGTTCCGGCTTTAGGTGCAATTATTTTTAATTTATATATGAGCGAAAATTGATTGTGTCGCGGTAAAAAAATAAAAATAATATTTGATTTTAATTTTTACTAAAAAGTAATGACTACTTTGACTGATTATTTTCGACTATATTTTTTCAATATTAAAAATTAAAATATAAATCAAATCTTATTTTGGTTTTGCAAAAAATTCCGCGACAAGGTCAATTCTAGTTTGTACTGTCTTAGTATTTAGTCTGAACCCGCCAAAAAAGAAGAAAGTAATCAAACAGATAAAGTGATTTCAATTGATTTGAAAAATAAAATAACTGAAGAAAACCACGAAATTATCGCGAATTATTTAGCTCTAACCGCCACTCATTCACTATACAAAAAGAACTCAGGGACAAAATTTTCGACGGGAAATCCAGGGTTGTCAATTCATATAGTTTCGCCAAATCGAAATCAGAATTTCGAAAATTTGGAACCGAGATTATTTGGATCTATGTTTGACAGAACCGAGTACACATAAAGCTGGTAGTTTAAGCCAAAACTAGAGAATTCGGAGCCGTAAATTGTAAATTTGGAGCCGAAAGCAAATGTCGCTAAAGCCTATACCTTAAGCTTAAGCCTAAGCCAAAATTAATTTTTTATTTAGGTACTTAGCTCTCATTTTTCGCGGTTTCAATTTTCTAAAATTTTTTGATGGCTCCAAGTTTTAAATTTCTAAAGACCGAATCAACGACTATTTGGTTATTTAGCAGCGGAAAATTTCTAGCTTGAATAATTTAAGGTAGAACACCACAGAGCCTTACTAATTAATTTTTACTAAAATAATTAGACCTGCTGATTTAATTTTTGACATTCATTTTTCTGTAAAAAAATGTTATCGTCCACAATCATCAAATAACATCAATAAAATACATGTCAAAAATACAAAACATTAATAAAAATTATTACCAAAAATATTAGATTTTTTTATTTTCAATTCAGCGTATCTTGAATAATAAAACACTTTTTTAACTAAAAAGCTAAAAATTAAAAAAAAATTTTTTTTCGACGTTAAAAATGTGGCCCAGCGAAGACTCGATCCCAAGGATCCGAGGGGCCCGACGTACTAACCACATGGTTACTGGGTCAGCTGAGATTTCTCACTTAAAAGCCACTTTTAAAGAAACAGTTCAAAATGTAGTTTCTCGGCGTCAATTAAAAAAAAATTAAACGAAAATTAAAAAATTTGATTCTCTCAGATTTTAATGAAAGTTTGGAAATAGTTAGACATAAGTCTAATGAATACTTTGAATTGTATTTGATTAAAAAACTAATTCAGGAAAAAGAACATTTTTTTTAATTTGATTTTTCTTTTAAAAACATCGATTTTTTTCCTCAAATTTTGAATTACGTTTTACTCCAAACCACATCTAAAAGTTGCCCCCTATTTTTCTTTAACTTTCTTTAAAATTGCGGAAAAAACTGAGTGAATCAAATTTTTGAAATGGTCAAAAACTGTATTTTTGAGCTTTAGATTCATTGAAATATATCTTAAAATAGAACAACTGGTAAACAATCAAATTATTACCGTTAGATACATCATAATCTAAGCTTTCGATCGCACTATACTTTTGTCGGACAAAAATTAATATCTAAGTTGATATTTAACTTTTAGTAAAATTCGTCATAATTGTGGTGTTCTACCTTAAGTAATAAACCTAGATCCGCAATTTTTAAAGGGTTATAACCCACACCAAAGCCTCTAAATTTAAGCTTTAAACTATTTACTGTCAGATTTATTGGCTTGAATTTAAATTCTCTTTCTTGTGACTCAGTTCATGTAGTAACGTTTGCAGATTAAGTACTAGTTACCATATGCGGCTTTAAGTACCCTGCACTTTAACTACAGACTTTTTTAAAAACATTTTTGATTTTGAACTCTTCGCGGTGCAAATCAGAACTATTGTTAGAAACGAAAACTACACACAAGAAATCATTACAAAGATCTTCGATCATAAAGTAACGGCACACCTCCTCTCCTCCGTTCCTTTGCCCCTCCCCCCCACTGTTGAAAGTAAGTCCGGTCCATAAAAAATATTTACGGAAGCATTTAAACTGTCTAAATTTTTCAAATGTCTAAAATCAAAATATTTCAGTCATTTTACAATTTTGAATTTTCTAATTTTATTACGTAGGGTATCTGACTTAATTTCGGCCAGGCCATAATTTTGGCCACCAATTTAGGGTGTTAGAAAATTGGCTTATTTTTCAAACACAAGAACTAGCACAAAAGTAACTGGATGAATGTTGAATAAAGTGTTTTTGCAAAAGTTTTTTTTATTTTTGTTATTCTGCATTATCAACATTTTCATACCAAATTTGAATTTTTTGGGATTTTCTTAATTTTTTCTTTGTTTTTGAACTGCATCAAATTTAAAACGAAGCACTATATAACCAAAAATTTTTATTGTTTGTTTTGGCAATACTTATACCCAGTTTTTTCTAGGTGGCCAAAGTTAAAGGCTCGCGCCTTAATTTCAGCCACTATAAAAAAACTTTAAACCTCCACTGATCTTTAAGTGTAACAGAAATTTTAAAATTTTTCACTGGAATAACAAAAATAACTATCGTTTGATTTTTAGACAAAATTTTGGGTTGATTGAAAAAACCAGAAAAAACTTATTTAAAAAAATAAAAAAAGATGGCCGAAGTTCGACTCTCTTAGTCCAAATTTTCTCGTTTTCAAATTGTTTTCAGTTAAAAAAAGCACAATAACCGAATTAAAAATATTTGGCGAAACTATAACAATTCATAGATTCTGGCTCGGGCCCGAATGGACGGATAAACGTATCTTTTTCTTGGCGGCAAGTAAAATTTTTTGCGCCATTAAAAATCGAGATTTGGAAAGTAAAACGTTTCTTAATAATCGAGACGATTCGAGGGAAATTAAAAGAAGAAAAGAAAATAAAGAGATGAAGAAGCTGAAAGAAAGGTTGAAAACAGTATTCAGGGCTAATCCTAGTTTTCTTGACACCTTTAATTGCGAGGATAGTGTAAACAATACAGCGGGATGTCTTATTTAAAAATTTTAACAATAAGGAAGTTTTAGTTTTTAAGTAAAAAGCAATAGTGATAAAGCTTTTAGAGAAAATTTCAGTGTAATAAGTTTAAAAAATTTTCCAATTGGTTATAATTTTAAAATTGTATAATTGACGCCTTTTTGAAACAACAATTGATGATACTTATTTAATTAAAAAAATTTAATTTGACTTTAGATTGAAAATAAATTAAAAATATTATTCTAGCAAAAGACGAAACAAAGTTTCGAAAAAAAAGCCTTATATTAAATGGAATAGTATAAAGCTACATAAGACTAAAAACTAAATGCCAGAAAAGACTGAAACAAGTCTCTTTAAAACTTGTAAATTAATAACAGATTTTGTAAAATTTTCAGAAAAACAAAACCGAATAAAAACAATACGTGTAAAAGCTTTAGTTTGCGTTTTTTAACCATTAATAAAACTTAATTCACATAAATTTCTCTCAAAATGGATTAAATTTTACATGAGTTAACCAGCTGTAAATACCACAGTATTAGTTAAGTCACACGTCGTCAAAACGATACAAAAAAGTATAACGCAAGCGTCACAGTAACCATGAAAAATTTCTGTCAAAATAAGTTATCGCATTGCGCATTAAATTTTGTAATTTATCATTATTTTCGTATAAAGCAAAACGTACCGCCATATTAACGGCTTTTTAAAATCAAATATCAAGTTTTAAGTCCGAAAAACATTGAAAAATTCAGATTTAATATAAGGCGACTTTTAATTTAACAAATACATTGACAGCTAATTTGTTTTATGTAATAAATAGAAACATTAAAGAAAAAGTCGCCTTATATTAAATCCGAATTTTTCAATGTTTTTCGGACTTAAAACTTGATATTTGATTTTAAAAAGCCGTTAATATGGCGGTACGTTTTGCTTTATACGAAAATAATGATAAATTACAAAATTTAATGCGCAATGCGATAACTTATTTTGACAGAAATTTTTCATGGTTACTGTGACGCTTGCGTTATACTTTTTTGTATCGTTTTGACGACGTGTGACTTAACTAATACTGTGGTATTTACAGCTGGTTAACTCATGTAAAAGTTAATCCATTTTGAGAGAAATTTATGTGAATTAAGTTTTATTAATGGTTAAAAAACGCAAACTAAAGCTTTTACACGTATTGTTTTTATTCGGTTTTGTTTTTCTGAAAATTTTACAAAATCTGTTATTAATTTACAAGTTTTAAAGAGACTTGTTTCAGTCTTTTCTGGCATTTAGTTTTTAGTCTTATGTAGCTTTATACTATTCCATTTAATATAAGGCTTTTTTTTTCGAAACTTTGTTTCGTCTTTTGCTAGAATTTCCGCCTTTTAATGCATTGAATTCAATGTCATTTATTAAAGATATAAAACATTAAAAAATTTACTCATTTTAAAAGAAACGTCATGGTCTCCTCATGATATGAATACAATTATTTTCATATCCAAAACTTCAATGTAATTTTAAGCAGTATACTATACAAAAATTAAGTCTGGGTAACTCCGTAAATTGTATTGAACCTGAAAGAACCATATGATATAGTGTGTTTTTCTTCTGTTTAAATTTTTTTAGTTAGACCTGATTTAATCAGTTTTTTGGAAATTAGCTTTATTTGGACTTTCGTTTTGTGCTTGATTTTTCTAGATTGATGGTTTATTTTTAAACAACAAAACCACACCATTGTAAATGGTTTTTCCAGGTTCCATACAATTTTACGAGGTTACCCAGACTAGTCTTTTCTCGCATTAAATTTTTGAAGTGATTGTAGCTTCATAGTAATCCATATAAAAAAGAGTTTTTTCTGTTTCGATTTTGATAAATTTCCGTCTATTGAAACATTGTACCCCGCAGCGCTCACACGTCACCCAAGATTTATTTCATTTTATTTTTTTAAATATTTTTATTGTTGCCATATGGCTGCTAATTAGTGGTAAGGATATTTTTTCGCTCTTTCCGTTGAAAATTAATAATTTTTATAAAAAGGTAAGGAATCATAATTTAAACCAAAAAAATAACCACAAGAGAATGTGTATTACTGAATGAAGTTACTTAATATGTAATTCAGTAAGGAAAAAAGTGTCACACAAGTACCCCAGTACCTAATGCGTAACTTAGAAAAAAACTGGTCGTTTTTCACATGAACAGAGGTTTAACTACGGGCAATAGAGCATATTCGAGAATGAAATTCAGGTGAGGGGGCAATTTAGCATTTACGTGCAAAAAATCAGCTCCAAATATTCACCACAGGAAAAAATTTTTGGGGGACCCCAAAAAAAAAAAAAAACAAAAAAAAGTTAAGCAAATTAAGCTTTTTAGTATGAAATTCAGGTATGTTTAGCAAAAGTTTTTAGGTTTTTAATATCAGAAAAATATGGGTAACATTTTAGTTATGTAAAATGTTTAGATTTTTAATTGGCTAAAAAACTATTAAAGGTTTTGTTGATTTCGATGACGCCATCAACAACGGTTAACCGCGCAGTGACTTAACCCATTTAATATAAGGGAAAGAGCGCTCCGCGCTCTTCCCTGATTTTCTAAAAATTATATGGTTTGAAAACTTTAAATGTGATATACAATAAAAACCATATATTTCATTTTTATCGACACAAAGTCAGATTTGTGGATTGTGTTTCTTGCACCTCTTGAACGCAATAATAGCAAAAATATATAACATAATAATATATTTTTGATAATGGTATTGCACCATCAGTGGGAAATTCGCAGGATAATTTATTGTTTTTTCATGGGTGGCGCGGGAGCGCCACGGGGCGATTTAGCCCCGTGGCGCCGCGCCAACCATTATTAGAGAACGTGGGTAAATTTTGGAATTCAGAACCTTCTTCTTCTTCTTCTTCTTCTTCTTCTTATTATTATTATTATTCCAACGCTCAATCCTTAAAAGCGATATTCCTCATTCGTTACTGATTGATCAAAAATAAACATGGCCTCATTAGAAAGAAGAAGGAATTACGCAACTTTCTTAGGAAGCACTTTTTTCATTTAGATCCTTGTTATCGATTTATTGATCAAAATAAGAAATTGAAAAATAGACAAATAAAAACTCCCAACCGCACAATAACAGCCTTTTGGCAACAATAAGGATTGCACTGAGCTGACAACGAACATCCCCTCATAGAAACCGCACAAAAAAAGCAGATGGGTTTTAATTGGTGGCAAAAACGGAACCAGTTCCCAGCGCCATCTGCTTCAACCGCGCGGAAAACGGGGAAAACAACCGAGTACTTTTTTAAATTCTTGGATTACTGATGACAAAATTAATTCAAATTTTTATTTAAAAAAATAATAATAAGCGTCGGTGGCGCGGGAGCGCCACGCGCCGGTTTAGCCCCCCAGCACCCTGCACACTATATTTAATTACTTATTATTTTAATTAAATAAATTATTGAAATCGGTTGCTTGGAAGTTTGAAAATTATATTGTTAAATATATCTAGTTTCATTTTACACTTCTTTTATTTTTGCCAAGTTCATTGTAATCAATTACGTTATAATAGCGTAAGTTCCTTAAGAATATATTTATTTGTTTATGATTAAATTAACTAAAAAACCGTAATTCTAAACAACTCTGCAGAATTTTTTTTTATATAAAAAACCCATTTGCCAAGTTTAATTCTAGCAAAAGACAAAACAAAGTTTCGAAAAAAAAGCCTTATATTAAATGGAATAGTATAAAGCTACATAAGTCTGAAAACTAAATGCCAGAAAAGACTGAAACAAGTCACTTTAAAACCTGTAAATTAATAACATATTTTGTGAAATTTTCAGAAAAACAAAACCGAATAAAAACAATATGTGTAAAAGCTTTAGTTTGCGTTTTTTAACCAATAATAAAACTTAATTCACATAAATTTCTCTAAAAATGGATTAATTTTTACATGAGTTAACCAGCTGTAAATACCACAGTATTAGTTAAGTCACACGTCGTGAAAACGATACAAAAAAAGTAAACGCAAGCATCACAGTAACCATGAAAAATTTCTGTCAAAATAAAGTTATCGCATTGCGCATTAAATTTTGTAATTTATCATTATTTTCGTATACAGCAAAACATACCGCCATACTAACGGCTTTTTAAAATCAAATATTAAGTTCTAAGTCCGAAAAACATTGAAAAATTCAGATTTAATATAAGGCGACTTTTAATTTAACAAATACATTGACAGGTAATTTGTTTTATGTAATAAATAAAAACATTAAAGAAAAAGTCGCCTTATATTAAATCTGAATTTTTCAATGTTTTTCGGACTTAGAACTTAATATTTGATTTTAAAAAGCCGTTAGTATGGCGGTATGTTTTGCTGTATACGAAAATAATGATAAATTACAAAATTTAATGCGCAATGCGATAACTTTATTTTGACAGAAATTTTTCATGGTTACTGTGACGCTTGCGTTATACTTTTTTTGTATCGTTTTGACGACGTGTGACTTAACTAATACTGTGGTATTTACAGCTGGTTAACTCATGTAAAGGTTAATCCATTTTGAGAGAAATTTATGTGAATTAAGTTTTATTATTGGTTAAAAAACGCAAACTAAAGCTTTTACACGTATTGTTTTTATTCGGTTTTGTTTTTCTGGAAATTTCACAAAATATGTTATTAATTTACATTTAATTTACATTGTTTATTTCAAACAAATTACGCTTTAGTTTACACAGTTTCGGAAATAAATTACGTTAAATAATTTTACTTTTCTTAAATTAAGCTTTAGTTTACACAGTTTCTGAAATAAATTACGTTAAATAATTTTACTTTTCTTATTTATTTTTCAATCATTAAACTATTTTCGGTATATAACAACAACAAAATAAAAATCAGAAAACAATTTCTTGATTTAAGTTTCACGAAAATCAAAATGCAATAAATAAAATATACCGGTAGGACTATATAAACTCAAAATTCATAACCCATAATACAACTTTACAAAAATTTTTTTCAGGTAAAAAACGTGGTGGCGAACTTCAATAAATTATTTAATTTTATTTTGAAACAAATAAAACTTTTGTAAACGCTGTTATATCAATTATGGGTGGCGCGGGAGCGCCACGGGACGATTTAGCCCCGCAGCGCCGCGCCAACCATTATTAGAGAACGTGGGTAAATTTTGAAATTCAGAACCTTCTTTTTCTTCTTCTTCTTCTTCTTCTTCTTCTTCTTCTTATTATTATTATTATTCCAACGCTCCATTCTTAAAAACCATATTCCTCATTCGTTACAGATTGATCAAAAATAAACATGGGCTCATTAGAAAGAAGAAGGAATTACGCAACTTTCTTAGGAAGCACTTTTTTCATTTAGGTCCTTGTTATCGATTTATTGATCAAAATAAAAAAATTGAAAAATAGACAAATAAAACTCCCAACCGCACAATAACAGCCTTTTGGCAACAATAAGGATTGTACAGAGCAGACAACCAACATCCCCTCATAAAAACCGCACAAAAATAGCAGACCGGTTTTAATTAGTGGCAGAAACGGCACCAGTTTCCAGCGCCATCTGCTTCAACCGCGCAGAAAACGACAAAAACAACAGAATACTTTTTTTAATTCTTGCATTACTGATGACAAAATTAATTCAAAGTTTTATTTATTAAAAAATAATAATAAGCGTCGGTGGCGCGGGAGCGCCACGCGCCGGTAATCATCGGTGATGCGGGGTGCCAACTGCAATTTAACCCACGGCACCGCGCCAACTATACTTAGAGAACGTGAGTAAATTTTGTTATTCATGTTCATCATCTTATTATTATTATTATTATTTTTACTTTAAAAATTATAATTGCAATCATTGGCGCACGGCATCGCGCCAACTATATTTAAGGAACGTAGGTAAACTTTGTCTGGAGCGCAACTGCACCGCACTAACTATAATTAAACAACGTGGGTTAATTTTGTAATTTAAATTCATCTTCTTCTTATTATTTTTTATTTTATCTCGGCAACGGAATGATTATAAACATATGTCATTGCGCAGCTAAAACTATAGTTTATTAGGCTATTTTTTAATTTAATTCAAAAAAAGTGGTAGACTAGCCTTGAAAAATGCTCTAAGAATAGAGCAGGAAAAAGGGGCGATTTTTTCCCGGGCGTATGTTTAGACAGAAAAGATGTAGACTAGTCTGAGATGGACATTATGTGGACTACAGGAAATTTTCATTTGGTTTGGCCAGCTGCTCACTAAATAAAATGATATGATAATGATTTGTTTATGATAATGATATGATAATGATTTGTTTATACATTGATCTAGTCACACAGCACTGTTGCATTTTTTTTAGTTTGATGAAATGTCAATTGAAAAAATCATACTCACAGCAATCTTTGACAAGCGCGAAATCGCCACTTTTTCAAATTTATAGTTGTTTCTTACACATACAAATATAACCTTCTAATTGAAAAAGTGGCGATTTCGCGCTTGTCAAAGATTGCTGTGAGTATGATTTTTTCAATTGACATTTCTTCAAACTAAAACAAATGCAACAGTGCTGTGTAGTCACACAGCACTGTTGCATTTTTTTTAGTTTGATGTATAAACAAATCATTATCATATCATAGAAATTTTTATTTAGTGAGCAGCTGGCCAAACCAAATGAAAATTTCCTATAGTCCACATAATGTCCATCTCAGACTAGTCTACATCTTTTCTGTCTAAACATACGCCCGGGGAAAAATCGCCCCTTTTTCCTGCTCTATTCTTAGAGCATTTTTCAAGGCTAGTTTTTTAATTGAAGTCTTTTTGATCGAACTTGTTTTTTTATACATAAATCTTTTGGTTTTTTTATCAGTGCAAATTTAATTTTACGGATTTTGTACCTTTTTTATAATACAACCGATGCGTAGCTGATTTGAGGAGGCGGTTTAGAAATTATTATCTTGTTTTTAAAGTTTTATCAACCACATTGTATTTATACCTAGATTTTTAAATTTTAGGTTTATTTTTAGTGAGTTGGACGGGTTTTTTGTGTGTAATTCGTGTTAATACTTGAATATTTGTGCCTATTTTTTCGTGTGTTTCTGCTCTTTGTCCTAACCTGCAAGATAAAATTCTTGAAAATGAATCCCTTCATTCGTTATTAAAGCCTTGTTGTATAGTTAGATAATTTTAATCACGGTTTTAGTTTTATGCAGAAAAATAAGTGTCAAAATCCTTATTGTCTTTTGTTCATTATTTGTCGAAAATTCTATTTGTTGTTATTCTTCTAAAAATTAACCTTGGAGTAAAAATACAAAAAAACAGCATAAAAAACAATAGTCTGAAATAACCTTATTTTTTGGTTCACGACGAGAAAAATTATTGAAGGGTAACCAAACGTTGAATATTTGTAGATACAAGTGATTCTTTAATAAATCCGTTAAACGTGCATAAATGTTTGATGCAATTTTTACCTGATGAAACTTAGCCATCCCTAAATTGGGAATGGTCATGACTATTGAAGAATTAAATGAAATAAAAAGATCCTCATATAACAAAAGCTAACATGATAAATATTACAAAATCAAATGGCCAAAAAATTCCATTATAATATAAATGTTGATTTTAAATTTAATTTAAAAACTCCAGTTTTAAGGTTGATTAGGACAAACACATAGGAACAAACTCACACCAAGACACACAAAACACTCGCCTTAGTGCGCGTGAAGACACACACACACACACACACACACACACACACACACACACACACACACACACACACACACACACACACACACACACACACACACACACACACACACACACACACACACACACACACACACACACACACACACACACACACACACACACACACACACACACACACACACACACACACACACACACACACACACACACACACACACACACACACACACACACACACACACACACACACACACACACACACACACACACACACACACACACACACACACACACACACACACACACACACACACACACACACACACACACACACACACACACACACACACACACACACACACACACACACACACACACACACACACACACACACACACACACACACACACACACACACACACACACACACACACACACACACACACACACACACACACACACACACACACACTAACACACACACACACACACTCTCTCTCTCTCTCTCTCTCTCTCTCTCTCTCTCTCTCTCTCTCTCTCTCTCTCTCTCTCTCTCTCTCTCTCTCTATGTCTCTCTCTCTCTCTTCACACACACACACACACACACACACACACACACACACACACACACACACACACACACACACACACACACACACACACACACACACACACACACACACACACACACACACACACACACACACACACACACACACACACACACACACACACATCACACACATCACAAACAAAACGACAAAAAACCATATTATTTTCATGTCGTCGTTATTCTGACATAAAGAGTCACAATCAGTTTAAAATCCACGCGACTCTGACTCATTTTGTTTATATTGTTTGTCTGTTAGGAGATAGAAAGGAGTCACAGTTACGAGTATTTTATGACGATTTTGACTCTTGGCGTCAGAGTAACGGCGGTGCGCCAAGCTTCACAAACAAGTTTTCCGGAGTCCGTTTTGTATTTTATACTGATGACTAGTGATCGGAAGTTCCGGTTCCGGGTTGCGGGCAAAATTTGGAATTCCGGTTTCAGTTCTTGTTCCGGAAAATCGCAATTCCGGTTCCGGTTCCTGTTACGGATTTTTGGAAAATCTCAATTCCGGTTCTGGTTCCGGTTCCTGTGTTCCGGGGGTTTGACAGTTTGATAGACAGTTCTGGTTCCAGGTTCCGGATGTTTCAGGGCAAAATTTTGAATTCTGGTTCTGGTTGCTGTTGTGGATTTTTGAAAAATCTCAATTCCGGTTCTGGTTCTGGTTCCGGGGGTTCCGTAGTTCCGTCCATCACTACTGATGACCTGTAAAATGTACAATCAATTATTCAATTTAATTCACTACTACTCATGCAGCAATTATAATATGAAGATATTTTATCCGTTTGTGTGTTAAATTTCAAAAACTCCCATTCCAGCCATCCATTCATGTTTTCAAGAGCTGTCTAATTAATTATTCATTTATTATCTGGGGGAATTCCTATCCAAATAATTCCTTTTCCAACCAAATAATCCCTCTTGCGGTCCCCTGAGTTTTGCAGCACGGATCCCCTTAATTACAGAAGGGGATTAGGCTCATAATTAAGTTTTAGCAGGGCAAACACGAAACACCAAGTACCTCCTCTTGGACGCCGTTTGATCTCCCTGTCCAAACAAATAATCACATGGAACAAATGAGGCGCAGAACATGAGCTTTTTTTCGGTCTTTTTTTTAACCGTTTCGAATTCAAAATTACATTTTATATCAAAATGACATACGCTTAGAGTTAAATGTGTATTTTCGGATGTTTGTATAAAATCCGATTGAACAAGAAGATTCTGACGACTTTTATTATTTTAAATTTTTTGGTCGTTTTATTTTTACATTATACAATAAGCACTCAACAATTTAGCACCGTTGTAATTTCAAACAAGTCTAGAAGTTGTCACTGGATTTTTTTCTGTAAACATAAGGTATATAGATAAATTATTTTAATAAAGTTTAGGTCATATAATGAAAATTAAAAATTTATATTTAAATTCCCACCAACGGCGGGAATTTGAAGTTCTGCAGCTGTGTAGTGTCTCTTATACTTTTATTGTAGTGTCTGATCGTCTTTATGTTAATTAAACAATTACAGAACAAAGTGTTTCTATTTTGATGAAAAAATCGCAATAAATTCTTTTAGGGGGATTGAAACATATTCAAAAAAGTAGAACATTACAAGAAACTATAATATTATGCGAAAAATATTAAGACACCATGTTTCTTTTTGTTCTCAAAATTTTTTCGCAATAAACAATTGTATTAATCAATATATTAATATTATATATTTACAATTTTATTGTTATGACTAAATTAAGACAATACTGCATTTACACTCACATATCAATACACACGCAATGTTATTTTAGGATTAAAACCAGTTTGTAAAAATGCATTAGAAAATAGCTTATAGTATTTGGTAAAAAATATTAGCATTGCTGAAAAAATCAGTGAACATATTTTAAAAATGATAAGTTTATTTTTCACTGGTCAATGTTTAAATATGAGTCACATGACCGTAGAGGTATTTTTCGGTGTTGAGGCTATATCGTTCGTTGTTAAAAATTGGAAGTTGTCCACCGGTGCACGTATATTATAAGCATTAATTTTGAAACCAAGCCAAATTATTGCCTTGTAATGTTATTGAAAATTAAAAATGTTAATACTTATTGTCAGAATTTCATATAATGATTGTACACGAAAAACTATAAAATTTTTACTTGCAATATAGAGACGTGACTGGGTTGCCTTAAAATTTAAATTTTTAAATGTTTGGTTGGTTGGTTTAAATTTTACATTAAGTTAATTTTTCACTGCATAAAAATTTTTTATGCCTATTTTTGGCCCACAAACAAATTTAATTTTAACAAATTTAATCATTTAGTTATTTTTAAACCAGTCTATTTCACTGTATAAAAATTTTATATTTTTGCTCTCAGAAAATTTAGATTCTAACAAACTTAATCATAGCTAATTTTAACACACTCAGTTTTAGATTTTATTGGTGGTTTACATTTGTATTTAGAGTAACGAAAACAAAAAACCTTATTTCGGCAAGGTTAAACAAAAACTACTCATTTACACCCAAACAAAAAAAACAAACAAATGTATAAATACAGAATAAAAACGCAGACCCTATTATAAACATATATATCGTGTTAATGACGTGTGGTGTATACGGTACTGTAATCAAGCCGACAGCGCGACGATGTTCGTTTTTACGAACCCATATACCAAAGTCGTAAATTTCCGCTTAAAACCTTCCGACGGTCGTTCCAGGCTCGGTCGGATGTCCATTAAATGTCCGCCGGTCGGTAAACGCGGGCGCGAAAAAATGGGCCGAGGGGCTCCACTAACTAAGGCGAGGGCCTAGCGCGCGGCGGCGAGGGGCGTGTGTGTGTGTGTGTGTAATTTCATTCGGTGGATCCGCCGCTCTTTGCGTTTGTCTGTGGCGAAGGAGGGGAAGAAAAATAGTAATTATGGGAAATTTTCCACCGTCCGCCGCCGCCCTCGGCGGTCTGATGGGGTAAATGGCGCGAAATTAATGACCGAAGGCGGAAAAATCCCGCATCAGAAGCCGTGATAGCTCTCCTCCACTCACGGAAGGAGACTACGGTAGAATAGCGAAGCGTACAGGCGGCCGGTGGATTTTTTCGTTTATGGTCAAATCACCCGTTAGAGGGCTTACAAATGTCTTAAAACACAAAAACACTTAAAGCAGTTATCTTAACACGTTCCCGTGAAGCCTTTTTCCTCCGCTACAACCGTGAAACCTTTGTACAGCAAAGGTAAAACCTTCGTCTCACGGTGGTCGTATTTTCCTATGACAAATGTCGTACGTAAACCTTACCGCGGTAAGCTCTTCATATGAACTAGGTTTTACTTCCGTCATACATAATTTTTTGTGCGCGAATAGTGCCCAGTGAGCGAGCAAATTGAAATGGTTAAAGCTGTACGGTAGCAATATGAAAATTTTTACAACATGAAATATCCTACTTAATACACTGTATCCCTGACAAAATTTTGCATATTACCACCGTACCGCTTTAACCATTTCAATTTGTTCGCTCACTGGACACCACTCGCGCAAAAAATTAGGTATGACGGAAGTATGACATAGGTTGCACCGAACGTTTCACGGTTGTAGCCGAGGAAAAGGCAATTACGGAAACGGGTTAAAGACTGTTTTACACCAGGGTGAACAAGTGACAAGTGATAACGAGTTCACACGCGTGTACATGGTTTCATTGTCAGTTTCGGTTTCGATGTGAACGTGTTATCACTTGTCACTTCAGTGTGAACTGGGCCTAATAGTTTTGGAATATAATGCGCAGATAGCAAAACTGTAGAATTTTAAGTTGCGTCCCGTTTTGGCTTAAATATCTGTATGTTCTGAAGAAATTATATTTTTTACACGTAAAACCCCAAAGCAAAATTTTTCTTAGGTAATATTTGTGGTTTTCTTAAACGTATTGATTTTTCAACCGAAAGCTGTTTTAGGTATTATTCGAAGTTTAAGCGAGAAAAAAACATATAAAAATTTACAGTTTGCTTATTTGTCGCTGTTGAGTTTTAATACAATATTTAGTTTTAGCATTATCTTAGTCTCCACATTTTACAGGACCTTACTAGTTTTGAAGCATAATCTGCTGCATGTAGCAAAAGTGATAAATTTTAAATTGCGTTCCGTTTTGGCAAAATACCAATATATTCTGAAGAATATATTTGTTTTTTTACACTGACAGATTCTTAAAACAAAGTCTATCTTAGGTAATATTTATGGTTTGATTGCACTTACATGTTTCTGAAGCGAAATCTTTCTTAGGTAGTAATTTGAAACGCCAGAGATACAAAGGCATATAAAACATTATTTGCTAGATTTTGTTTGTTGGTTTTACAATGTTATGTTGTTTTAGTATATCTTGGTTTTCCGTTTTCAAAAAAACAATATCTAATATAAAATAAAAAAGTATAAATATAAACCATAAAACGACAAACCAGGAGTAAAAACTTGTTTATTGTCTTCTTTTTTACAAAACCCGACAACATTAAGAGAATTGACAACAGTTTTAATGTATTTTAAAAAGCTAAATTAATGTTTGTTCAATATTTTTAAGATCAAATCATTATGTTTTATTCAGCATGCTAAATCCCGTTAAAGCAAATATAAAACCAAACAAAATATCTGGAATAAACAAAAATTAACAAAAATAATAATGATTTACAAAAAAATAAAATGGCCCACTTTGAATTCAATTAAACATGCTCCCAAGAAAACAAAATAGGAAGAAAGTGGCTTTTTTTAGAGGGCATGTGTTTATAATTTAAAAGAAAAAAAAAACACAAAAGCGGGAGAAAATATATTGTAAAAAATAATAAGCACTTGTAACAAATGGGTTCAACTTTACATTGCATTCCATGGTTTTCACTTCAATACACAAAAGAAAAAAACCTTATATCTAAAGCTAGTGTATTTTTAACTCTAAAATACTGGATTGATAATTTAAAAAAAAATCTCTTAAAAAAACTAACAAATCTGAGTAGATTATAAGTTTGCACTGAAGTCATGCGTCAAGTAAAAAATATTATGAAAAAAACAACTGATGAGTCTGAATCCAGAACTTTTTACAAAGCATTTAGCTAAATGCATTTTTTATAAGGTAACTGAAAACTGTAACATTATAACACACGATTACACAAAGTTGAATTATTTTCAATACTGCACAGGTTTTTCAAAGCAAGACATTATCAACTTTCCTGTTTTACCTATAGGGCTTAAACTATTGCAGTTTGTTAGCATGAAGGTTCAGAAAATGTTTACGTGAATCATTTTATATTTACGCAGATAAACGGATGTCTACGTAAATAAAAAATCTGGGAACACACAAAAATATGAAATTTTTTATTTTGTTTAATTATGCAAAAACACCCTACCATATCACGGGAAATCTGCGCCTAAAGTTTTGTTAAATTCTCTAAAAACTTTTAATTTCGGTCATTAGTTAAAAATTTATTTTTTAAAAAATTGTTATTCAATCACTTTATATCAATTTTATTTTTCAAAAAACTTTGGTTTTCCAAAATTTACTAACAAGTTTTAATTTTGGTCATTAGTTAAATATAAAAAACAATATCAAACAATGCGCCTGCATTGGTGGCATATACGAATGTATTTCTTTGCAAATAATCTTTGGCTTTCAAAAAGTATCGTGACTTGTCCAATCTTGATGTAAATTTAAAAACTAAACTATAATTTTGTTTGTATTTAAACGAAAAACACAATGATGGCTTCAGAATATTATATTTCGTGCAGAAATTTTTTAGCTATAGGCACCTTGCACTGGAACTCGCTTTATACATAAAGTATGCAATATACATAAGCGTCACCCTAATGGATAATTACCGTATCCCCTACCTATCTTTCGTAGTATGCAGATCAACCGATCGAAATTTCGCGCGCTTTTGATGACATTTGGAGCCGAAAGCGTAAAATCGCCTAAACTCATAAACCCATTCCTAAGCCTAGGCCAAACCTAAAGCTTTTTTCGAAACTATGTTTTAATTTTTGCTCCAAGTGCCCATTTTTGCGGATCCAAGCTCCTAAAACTTTCGGACGGCTCCATGTTCCCTGTTGACGGCTCCCAAAGACCCCGCACCTCAAAACTCCATACCTGTAATTAATAAACGGTTGGTAAATAAATACCGAAATTACTGACAAACACAGATACTGCTTAAGCGTTACAGACACACAAACATTTTACGAAACCGCAAAAAAATAGAAGCAAATTAAAAAAGCAGACTTAGCCGACTGACGATATCACAATACCCACACTTACCGCATTAAATATAATCTTTTTTTTTTTTGAATTGATAGAAAACCAATAAAGATAATAATCGTTCATTCAATCAATGAATCAGTTATTGTTTCATCTACGTGTATTCTCAAGCAATAACATCTCATTTTCTGTGCAAATTACCGGAGAATACAGGGAGAAAAGAAACCGTCAAAAAAATCCAGGAACGATACAGCGACGATTTGGAAATAGGCAATCCAGTATATTCTGCGAGTTCAAAGGGGTTAAATTCCTATGACAAACCGTCGGGCGTAGTGTTACAGGTGCGAAAAATTGTTTATTTTATAGCGCAGCAATAAGGTGGATAGGTTATGGGAAATGCGGGCGAAAAAAAATTTGACCAGAATTACCGTTCAAAACTCGCTGAAAGTTCAATTTCTTCACGTTTTGTTAAAACTTTGTTATCATGACATAATGACTCAAAATCGACATAAAATATCTGTAACTGTAACTCTTTTTATCTTTTAACACACAGATAAAGTACACATTATGAATCAGAGTCACGTTGATTTTATACTGATTGCGACTCTTTTTGTAGTAATCACGACCATATCGTCGTTACACACGGCAAAATGAGCCACAGTTCGTATAAAATATTGGTGTTTGTGAATTATTTTAAAATTAACACCGGATCATATTAAATACAGAATGAGTCACAGTCACGTGTATTTTATAATGACAGTGGCTCATTTTGCCGTAGTAACGACCACTATGATGACCAAATCAGCTGTTAAGCAAAATCTCATAAACCTACAAACGCACGCTGCCATTATGATGGGCTGTTTTTCTCACAGTTAACTATTAAATTATAAGTCCATAATAAACTAAAAAAAACTTACTATAAAAATAAA
>JASAMX010021882.1:0-12096 GCA_030248175.1 Microlaimidae sp. YZB2_3
CTCAACGCTATCCGCCACAATTTTGTTCTTAAGGAGAAAAAAATTAATTATTTAATTTGAAAAATAACTCAATAAATACAAATGTAGAGTTTTTTATCAAATTAATGAGTAGTTGGAATTATTATTGTGAATTATTCCAAAAAAGTTTTAAAGACGATTTGCGTAATGATATTAAACTCAACCAGAGTGTTCGCGAGCCGCTCGCCAAAAAATTATAAAGAAAATTTAAAAAAAACAATGACAGAAATATGAACGGTATTATATTTTTTTATTTTAACAATTTCAAGTATTTGGAAATGAAATTGAAATGGATTTGAAATAAACCGCTGGCATTAATCCGACAACATTTAGTGTTTAAGTAATAACGTTTCCTGATTGCATTCGAGTTTAGTATGAAAGAGCGGGATAAAAATGGCGACATTATATTAGCGAAATATTTTATGAGAAACAATTTTTGATATTATTGTCAACAATTGGTTTATACAAAATAAAATTTTTAGACAAAACCAGCTAAATTAATCCAAAATATATCATGATAAAACCTCATCGAGCAGCTAGAGCATCATTCTATTAAAAAAAGATTTTTTTAAACAAGCATAAGCGCAATTTAAATAGAAATTAATCTTTATAACGCGTGTTCTAAATAATTTTAGAACTCAATAACAATTTTTGTGAGCAGGGGAATTTTTAGACCTCGCACATTATATCTAACTTTAGAATTTTAAAAAACCACCTTGGTTATCATGTAGGCAAATGGTTGTTATTGCAATAGACTGATAAGTGTTAAAATGAATGCTTGGATTTTAGCCCGTTTTATAAAATCTTCCATGTTTAAAACAAGGTTTTTAAATCGATTTTTGTGACACACGTATGTCAGGATGTCTGATACGATAATACAAATTTTTTACAAACACACTGTTATTTACGGGCTTTCAATTAAAATTAAACACTTTTTAATAATGACTCGTATATTGACATAATTTATGGGCTAACTCGGTTTTACTCGATTAATTTTACTCGACAACTTTTTTAAGTTTAAGCCTACGCTTTTCTAAGCCTAAGTGAAGCCTAAACATCACCCTAAACTTTATGAAATAGCTACGCACAGAAAGTTTAGGTTGTTTTTTAGGCTTCGTGTAGGCTTAAGAACGCGTAGGCTTATGTTTTAAAAAAGCTGTTGAGTAAAATTAGTCGAGCAAAACCGAGTTATTCAATTTATAGAGCTGCTATAGTACAGTATAGCAAGTGTTTTAACGCCTAGGCTTTAAAAGGTCTTAGCATGTTTGCGGGCCGAAAAAACAAAAAACAGTTGCTGTTTTGGGGAACTCTGATTATAATTTTCGCAGTGCTAACAGTTCATTCAGTCTACTCTTTGATTTATGAAGCTTTAATTGGTATAAATTTTAGTTGCTTTTTATTGACGCCTCGTAGTTAAACCGCTCATCATATAAGTATATCCGGCTCCCTGCACGATATTTACTGTAATTAAACGGTAATGTGCGGTTTTTTATTAATTACCGCGCTGAATTCCGGCTATACTTACATGTTATATGAAAAGATAAGCAGTTTAACTACGATGTATTTATTGAATTTTATAATTTAAACACAATTTTTTTAAATTTTTTAAAACTGATCGTTGGTTCCTATTTAGCCGAAGGCCCAAGATTTTCCACATACATAATAGTTTTTTTTTTAACAACCGTTGTTTATTTTTAAAATGTCTACAAAAAATACTAAAAGTTAATAGAATAATGTTGTTATTGTTGTTAATAAAACAAAATTAATAATGGAAAATTTGCTTTATAATATACTGGCACTTTGCACTAAAGCTTATTACACACATAGAGTATCGCATATTGACGCATCCCGTTTAACTAAGCTGCGTCCAAAAATACCAAAAATCAATAAATTACTATGTTAATCTAAGTCTTGTACTCAAAAAGAAAATTCAAAAAATTTTAAAATGCGTTTTTTAAGCGCGTACCTAAAAATAAAAAAAATCTCTTAAAAATTTTTATAAAAAGAAAAACAAAAACAAATACTTAAAATACATTATGAAATTAATCCTTTGTATGCAAAAGTACTCACAAACTGTGCATTATTGATGCAATTTTAAAAACCAAACAATAATTTCATTTGTATTTTAGAAATAAAATGGTGCTCCTAGATTTTTTATTTTCTTGTGGTTTTATTTAATAATTAATAAAATTGCAAAATACAAACAACATTGAATAAAAAGTAATATTCTTAAACGTAAGTTAAAATCTTTATCATGATGAAAACTTTGGGTAAAGTAAATTTACCATCCTCAGTCAGGCTAAATAAGAAATACTATAATATATAAAATTAAAATATGACATACTATATATTATTATAATTGTTAAAAATTGCTGTCAAAAACACATAAAACCATAAAACTGTTTGAAAATCCATAATAAAAAAATACGCATAAAGCATTGCAAGTATAATTAAAAGAAAGAAGGAAACAAAGTTTTTTTGAGAAAAATAAATAGAAAACGGCAGGAAAACAAAAATAAAACGAAGCGAAATTTTTTTTAGCGGTGGCTTGAAATAATTTGATGCTGTTAAAACAAATAAAGGGGTTCCAAAATTTGTTGCGTGTTAATATCTGGATGAGATTTACGATTGTGAAGAGATTCCATAGTCAATAAATCATTTGGACCATTACCATGGTCTAATATAGAAAAATCAGAATGTGTTATATTTGCATTACATTAGAAAGAGTGCTTAAAAACAGCTGATCTCACACATTATGCACGCGTGTTTTTCAGTCCTTTCAGAAATTCCTTTATGATCTGAAAACCGAGATTGGAGTCTGCGGGACGTTTGCCCGATGTATCTGTTGTTTCAAACATGGCACTTATATTGATAAACCAAACTCGATTTTAGAAAACAAAAAAGGAATTCTGTTTTTGAACTGAAAACCGAATGAAAGTCTGAAAGATGGCACAAAAATTATTTGAAAGTTGAACTTGAGTTAAATGTTTAAAAAGAACTTGTAACCTATTTTGAGTAATTTTGAATACATTTCCTAGGAATGGAAGCACGAAAATGGCGTCTTTTTAGGAACAGTTACATTTTTGAGTTTGGGTACAAATAACCTATTAAAAAACTTTTTAAGTACATTATTGACAACGTTTATAGGATATTGGTTTTGACGAAAGTACTATTTATTTGAAAAATTTCTGCGTGCAAAAATTTCCAATACGACTCCGGTTTCCAAGATCAAAAAGTTTGCATAATATAATATTTTGATAATACCACTCTGCTGTTTGTTTAAATACAATAAATTGTTAGTTTTTTTTTATAATTACCTTAATATTGGACAAATTTTGAATGCTTTTGCGAACGAAAGATTAATTGCATATTCCATAATGTATTTTAAATACTTATTTAAATAGTTATTTTTCTATAATATTTTTTTACATATTTTTATAAAAATTTTATATACGGGTTTCAAAAACGCGAACTAACGTTTAAAACTTTTAGAATTTTGTTTTCGAGACTCAGGACATAGATTAACATAATAGTTTATTATTAAAATTGCAAAACACAAACAACAATTAATAAAATGTAATATTCTGATAATACCACTCTTTTGTTTGTGTGACGACCCAAAGTGAAAGCGAAAATAACCAGGCGCTGAAAAATTTAGACAGCCAAATTTATTGAAAAATTTGGCCGATACAGGAATTGAACCCGTAACCTCCAAAGTCGACTCTGGCGTGCTATCCATTACACCATAGGCCGGACAGGAAAAGGGGAAAGATAATCGCCTTTTATTAACGCTTGCACTTTGAGTTTTCACGGAAGGGACACAAATGTGTCACATTTGTATAAATACAAAGAAATTAATAGTTGTTTTATAATTATACCTTAATATTGCACAAATTTTAAATACTTTTGCGAACAAAAAATTAATTGCATAATGATTTTAAATACCATTTTGTTATTTTTCTATAATCTTTTTTACGGTTTTTTTTATTTTTATGTACGCGTTTCAAAAACGCGAATAAACGTTTAAAACTTTTAGAATATTCTGTTTTTGAAGCTCAGGGGTGGTATGCTGAAGGTTTAATCCAACTTAAAATTAATCTGAGATTAGCGATTGTCGACACACAGTAAACATACTTACAGTATTGATTGAATAATCTAGGTTAACGGAGTTAATAGACTTAATCTCAGATTAAATCGCCACTAATCCGAGATTAGCGGGAAAAACCCGCAAATTTTTAATCCACCTCCGGAGGTGGTTTAAAAATTTGCATAAATTAATAATTTAATCTCGAGTTAGTGACGATTTAATCCGAGATTAAGTCTTAATCTCAGATTAAGTTCGTTAACCTAGATTATTTAATCGATACTCTTAGTATGTTTACCGTGTGTCGACAATTGCTAATCTCAGATTAACTTTAATTTAGATTAAACCTTCAGCATACCACCCCAGGACTAGGGATCGATTGGGGCCCCGGCCACGGCTTGCCCCGGCACATTTTTTCTACCCCGGCCTGGGCCCCGGCAAACACATTTTTCTCTCCCTAAGAATACATATTTTAAAGCATTTTTTACAATTTTAAACAGTGATAAATATATAAAATTTTATTTAAAGAGCTAAAGTAATCGCTTTAATATGAGCATATTTATTATTTATATTTTAAAATTTTATTAAAAAAATATTTTAATAGGATTCTTTATTTTAATCATGAATCATTATTCTAAAAATTTAAAGATTTTTTGAGCATTAAAAACCATTTTGTAGATTTTATTTACAACATTAGGGTTTGACAATATAAGTCCATGCATGAGACGTTTACAATAAATATTAGAGTAATTATAATATCATTGTTTATATCAAAAATATATAACCCAAGAGAATTTTATTGTACAGTAAATTTTTTAACTAAATTTAAAAAGCGAAATGATGCACATCTTACTTTTCGGCGCAAGCTATTTTTTGTGCACCCACTAAAAAATTTCTCGCACAGCGATATGTTGTACACCAAATTCGTTTTTCTGACATGTTTAAAATCGCCGCGTACCAAAATTTAGCAGAAATCAGTACTAATTCTTATTAAATTCGTACCAAACCCCCTCCTGTATGCTTAGACCAAAAAATGTTCAAGAGAAGCATGTAGGGTAACTGACTTAATTTCGGCCACGCCTTAGTTTCGGCCACCAATTTAGGGTTTTAGAAAATTGGCTTATTTTTAAAACACAAAAGAACTAGCACAGAAGTAATTGGATTAATGTTGAATAAAGTGTTTTTGCAAAAGTTTTTTATTTTCGTTATTTTAGATTATCAACATTTTCATACAAAAAGTGATTTTTTTGTAATTTTCCTAATTTTTGCTTTGTGTTTAAACTGCATCAAATTTAGAACGAAGCAATATATAACCTTAAAAAATCTTCTATTTAAAGCTCAAAGTTGTTAATTTTGATGTTTTGATATTTTCTTCAAAATCATTTTGCAATACGTTTAACTAACTGCGCAATTTAGGATTCCGTTAATTTCGGCCACCTGAAATTTAGGTGAAAGAACCTGCCGTTTTTTGCTGTTTTTAAATATCATTGTACTACCGTATTTATAAAGAATTTTTTTTGCTCGTTTGACTTTGTTTTGACGTTTTTTAAGCCAAAAATAAAAATTGAACAAAAAATACAAATTATTAAAACTTGTTTTTTAAGGTTTTGACATAATTATTTAAAGTCTCTTGCTAATAACTATTAAAGTTCGCAAACGGGAAAAATTAAGTTATATGTACCGAGAACAATACCTAAAAGTAAATTTGCAACCTTTAGAAATTTTTAAGCAATAGTTTAAGCAATAGTTATGGCAATAGTTTAAGCAATAGTTTAAGCAATAGTTTTTTGTAGGTGGCCGAAATAAATGGCACGCGCCTTAACTTCGGCCACTTTTTAAAAAAAAGTTTAAACCTTCAATGATTTTTAAGTGTCACATAAATATTCAAATTTTGCACTGGAATAACAAATATAGCTATTGTTTGATTTTTAGGCCAAATTTTGGCTTGATTGAAAAATCCAGAAAACACTTATTCAAAAAAATAAAAAAAAGGTGGCCGAAATTAAGTCAGTTACTCTAAGTGAAGTTTTAAAAAGGATGTTCTTCAAAATAATATTCTTGAAGACTATCATATCTTAGATTTAGAGTCACATTTCTACAATTATCAACATATTTGATTTATTGTAATATAAAGAAATTTCGCTATTGTCAAATATAATTTTATATGGGCATCCAACTGTGATTTTAGTTCCTTTAACACGTGTTGGTTTTTCAATCAAAACATACTCCCCGTATAAAAATGCTTTAACTCCTTCTCTATTTGTAGAGCATTCTTTAAAGGTAATAAGAATGGTTAGTGGATTAAGTATAATATTGCTTTAAACTTGAATATATTTCTAATACTTTCATAAAGTGTATACTACTGCTGTAAAAAGTTACATTTGCTTTTACTTAAACAAATAAAAGTAACAAATTTTTTATTACTTTTACTTTTACTCGACACTTAACCCTTTGGGATTTTTTCGTCCAAAACCGCTGCGAATCTGCAAAAGGTATATTGCGTCAGTGCGGTAGTGTGTTAAATTCTGTGGCTCTCGATGATCGTTGACTAAGTTTAACATTAAGCAGCAGTGGCGTGAAATCCTTTCTGCGGATTTGCACGGAATGAATATCAAAGGGTTAAATTTCATTTATACTTTTACTCTTATTCGGATTGTTTCCTACCAATACTCAAATTAATTTAAGTAAAATTTAAGTAATTCCAAGAAGTAGATTTCCTATGGGCTTGTTGTAAAATAAGTCTCAGAAGAAAGTTTTTTAAGCCGCTAACTCGCTAAACGCCATTTACTTAGACTAAACAACTTAAAATGAAAATTTATGCATAAAAATAGCAAAACACTTTGGAACACTTTGCAAAAATCGAGGTTTTGCTCCGTTGAAAAATTACTTTTATTATAATTTTACTTTTACTTAAGAATAGGTCTTATTTTTACTTTACTTAAATAAAATTTCGACCGTTACTTTTATTTTTACTTTACTTAAATTAAAATATCACAAATTACTTTTACTCTTACTTTACTTAAATTAAATTTTTCTAAATTTACTTTTTACTTTTTCTGAAAAAAATCAAAAACCTTTACTTTTTACAACCGTAGTTTATACTAAATATAATAATAATTTAGGTTTAAAAGAAAAAATGGAAATATTTAAATATTTTTTTGTTCTGCTTGAAAAAACTTTGTGTATTAAAAAAATAAGTTTTTCTATTTACACAAGTGACTATTAATTACCTAAAACAATAATTTACAGTAAAAAATTAGATTTTTTGAAAAAAAACGACCAAAATTACAAATTCTTTTAAATTTTTAGCCTGTCCCGGCCCCGGCCGCGGCAAAATTTTCTACACCGCCCCGGCCCCGGTAAATCAAAATTTCTGTACCCCGGACCCGGCCCCGGCATCAGCAATAATTCTGCCCCGGTCGATTCCTACTCAGGAAATAGATTAACATAATAATTTACTAATTTTTGTATTTTTGTGGGCGGAGCTTAGTTAAAGGGGATGCGTCTTTACTAACGTTGTTTGAATAGAACCTTTTTTTCCAAAGAACAACGTAGGGTATCTGACTTAATTTCGACCAGGCCTTAATTTCGGCCACCAATTTAGGGTGTTAAAAAATTGGCTTATTTTTAAAACACAAAAGAACTAGCAGAAAAGTAACTGGATTAATGTTGAATAAAGTGTTTTTGCAAAACTTTTTTATTTTTGTTATTCTGCATTATCAACATTTTCATACAAAAAGTGAATTTTTTGTGATTTTCTTAATTTTTGCTTTGTGTTTAAATTGCATCAAATTTCGAACGAAGCACAATATAACCTTAAAATATCTTCTATTTAAGGTTCAAAGTTGTTAATTTTTATGTTTTGATATTTTCTTCAAAATCACTTTGCAACGTGATTAACTAACTGCACATTTTAAGATTCCGTTAATTTCGGCCACCTTAAAATTTAGGTAAAAGAACCTGTCGTTTTTTACTGTTTTTAAATATCATCGTACTACCGTATTTATAAAGAATTTTTTTGCTTGTTTGACTTTTTTTGACGTTTTTTAAGCCAAAAATAAAAATTCAACAAAAAATACATGTTATTAAAACTTGTTTTTTAAGGTTTTGACATATATATTTAAAGTCTTGCTAATAACTATTAAAGTTTGCAAACGGGATAAATTAAGTTATATGTACCAATAACAATACCTAAGGATAAATTTTTAACCTTTAAAATTTTTTATTGTTTAGTTTGGCAATAGTTATAGCAAGTTTTTTTTAGGTGGCCGAAGTTCTAGGTGGTCGAATTAAGTGCTCGCGCCTTAATTTCGGCCATTATTAAAAAAACTTTAAACCTCCACTGATTTTTAAGTGTAACAGAAATTTTAAAATTTTGTACTGGAATAACAAAAATAGCTATCGTTTGATTTTTAGACCAAATTTTGGGTCGATTGGAAAAACCAGAAAACACTTATCCAAAAAAATAAAAAAAGGTGGCCGAAATTAAGTCAGTTACCCTATATGTAATAAATTTAATCGAGCATATAATAAACTAAACAATAAAGCATATATTTTTTATTAAAATGAATATCTTCTTTAATTAAACCTCTACGTTTTACTTCAAAATAAAAAAAATCAATTTATTGTTATTTTTGTAAGTTTTGGCGGGTTTTATCGACGAAAAATAACTCGGTTATATTGACTTGTATAGCCATAGTTTTTTTTATTTTTATATGTAAATCTCAGTTAGACATTATAAAACAGACAATATCCAATAAAAAACTAAATACACAATTAATGTGATGCCATTGTAAAAAATCCCAGTGATTTCGTCATACGCTTTTTAAAAAATCTGCATAAATTACGGTATTTTCCGCAATTTCAGCAATCTTAGTTGTGCTTTTTCTTAAGGCTGATTCATACTTATGACAAAACGTCCTTTGGAGAAAGTCCAAAGGACAATTTTAGAAAAGCCAAAAGTCCTCTGGACAAGCCAAAACGTCCTTCGGACTTTTTCTTTTGGACGAAGTATGAATGTTACTTGAAATTTGTCATTTGGACAAAGTCCAAAGGACAAAATCCAAAAAGAAAAATCCAAAGGACAAAAAGTATGAACACGTTGTCCTTTGGACAAAATCCAAAGGACAAAGTCCAAAGGACAATTTGACGCTGTATTTGTCCTTTGGACAAAGTCCAAAGGACTTTTGTCTTTTGGACTTTGTCCAAATGACGTTTTGTCATAAGTATGAACCAGCCTTTATTGGAATGTTTAAGTGAGCTGATAATTTATAGAACCAATTTATTTTACTGTGGAAGAAATAAAATATAAAAATTATACAACAAACAAGGCATACAAGATAACTTTAGTGCAAAACTCATTTGCAATAATTATCAGACATTTATTTTTCACGCCAACACGATAAAAAATTTCAACAAAATTGAGTGTAAAACTAAAATAAAACTATTGCATAATATTCCAACAAACTCTGGCATTTTGGTCATGTGCACTGTATATTATAAATTTCAGTGCAAGCTGCTTATGGTTATAGAATCGCCCCTAATTTAAATCAATTTTTCAAAAAAATCAAATTATTATTAAATTTGATAATAACAAGGAGATTTTTATTGTACTTTGATAGAGTTTATTTTCTTTACAAACCGTTTTTATCCTATTCTAACTAAACATGGTGTGTTTTTTTTGTTTAGCGATCATGATTAGTTGGCATTGTGGGTAAAAAAAATTATTAGCTGTATTATGCTGTTAAAACAAATACTTTCACTATTTGACTACAGTTTGATATATTCAAAAAAGACAATTTGCCGTAATACACTAAGGTGATGTTACATTTTTAGGAGAGCATTTAATATTTATTTTCTGCATATTTGTAACGAGTTTAATGCTCCGCTTCCCGAAAATTTTTGTTTTTATTTTAGCTTTTCATTTAGAAAGACCAACGCAAATTTCATTAACAATTTCGTCTGGGAATGACAATTTTTGGCCGCGAGAAGTTTACACATGTGCTCCATTACTATTTATCCCAGACAGAGGACCCGTTGTTGATTATATTTCTGAAAATCATACTTTGGTACATATTATTTGTTATTCATTGACACCAAATAATATAAATAATATTTGTATGCTGTTTCAACATATTTTTAGTTTTTAATAATTAATTATTAAGTCAGATTTGTTATATGGTTTCATCAAGATATTTGTAAAAAAACGTCTGACCTGGTAGATTATAGTTTTGTTAAACATGTTACTTTTACTTAACCCATTTTTATTACTGCCTTTTCCCTGATTAAAACCGTGAAACCTTCGTATTACCGCGGTAAAACCGTCGTTTCACGGTCGGAGTATCTACACCGGGACCGGGACAATTCGCTCCCGCCAATTCGCTCCCAAACAATTCGCTTCCGGGACAATTCGCTCCCGGAAAATTCGCTCCCGGGACAATATGCTCCCTGGACAATTCGCTCCCTGGACAATTCGCTCCCGGGACAATTCGCTCCCTGCCCAAATCGCTTCCGGGAGTATTTATAAAGGCAAATCTTATCAAACCAATTTCAATAGGGACAATTCGCTCCCTGGACAATTCGCTCCCGGGAGTTTTTATAAACGCAAATCTTAGGCTTAGGCTTAGGCAAAACGAAAAGCCTTTCTGGAACCTGGAGTTAAGTTAAGTTAACAAAAAGTTAAGCCTTTCTGGAAGCTGGAGTGTTTTTTTTTTTTGAAAGTTATTTATATCCGTAAATTTTTAAGTCAAGATTAAGTTAAGTTAAGTTAAAGTTATTTATATCCGTAAAATTAAGTTAAGCTATTTTTATCCGTAAATAGTTAAGAATTAAGTTAAGTTACCAAAAAGTTAAGCCTTTCTGGAACCTGGAGTTTTTTTTAAAGTTATTTATATCCGTAAATAAGAAATTCCACATTTTGGAAAAAGGATTCATAAAAAAAAATTGCGTTTGCACCAACAAACTGTTTTCATAATAAATCCATAAATAAATGATTATTGCTAGAATTAGTTTATATTTTAATACAACTTATTTTTCTCATTATGGAAAAATTTTTGGAATATAGGGTAGCTGATTTAATTTCGGTCATCTTTTTTTATTTTTTTTAATAAGTTTTTTCTGGTTTTCCAATCGACCCAAAATTTGGTCTAAAAATCGAACGATAGCTATTTTTTGTTATTCCAGTACAAAATTTTAAAATTTCGGTTTAACACTTCAAGATCAGTGGAGGTTTAAGGTTTTTTTATAGTGGCCGAAATTAAGGCACGAGCCATTAACTTCGGCCACCTAGAAAAAACTGGCTATAACTATTGCCAAAACGAACAATAAAAATTTTAAAAGTTGCGAATTCAATTTTAGGTATTGTTCATGGTACATATAACTTAATTTTTTCCCGTTTGCAAACTTTAATAGTTATTAGCAAGACTTAAAATAATTATGTCAAAACCTTAAAAAAACAAGTTTTAATAACTTGCATTTTTTGTTGAATTTTTTGGCTTTTGGCTTGACTTTTTGACTTAGAAAAACGGCAAAGAAGTCAAACGAGCAAAAAAAACTCTTTTTAAATACGGTAGTACGATGATGCTTGGAAACAGCAAAAAACACAGGTTATTTCACCTTAATTTAAAAGTGGCCGAAATTAACGGAATCTTAAAATGCGCAGTTAGTTAAACGCATTGCAAAGTGATTTTGAAGAAAATATCAAAACATAAAAATAACAATTTTGAGCCTTAAATAGAAAATATTTTAAGATTATATAGTGCTTCGTTCTAAATTTTATGCAGTTTAAACACAAAGCAAATATTAAGAAAATCACAAAAAATTCAGTTTTTGTTTGAAAATGTTGATAATGCAGAATAAAAAATAAATAAAAAAACTTTTGCAAAAACACTTTATTCAACATTAATCCAGTTACTTTTGTGCTAGTTCTTTTGTGTTTTAAAAATAAGAGCAATAAGTACTATGTACATCTACTTCGTTCAGTTACGTATTGCTAT